>JAODXP020000067.1:210535-255698 GCA_027497455.2 Sardinella longiceps | reverse complement strand
TAGTAGGCTACAATCAAGGAGTCCACACTTTAGTGGAATATTGGGAAGCGGTGTTACATTCCCTCCATAATTTTGTTTGACTAAAATTATCCTAGATGTTAGATGTTATAGCCTAGGCCTATCAGTTTAACAAAAAAACGTAATTTTCATTTGCTTAATTTAGTATTGAGTTGATTACTGAGAATAAGGCGTCTCAAGGCCGATTACAATCAAGTAGTCCGCACTTTAGTGGAATATTGGGAAGCGGTGTTATACATTCCCTCCGTAATTTTGTTTGACTAAAATTAGCCTAGATGTGTTATAGGCCTACCAGTATATTCAAAAAACGTAATTTTCATTTGCTTAATTTAGTATTGAGTTGATTACTGAGTTAAATAGCTTAATAATTAAAAAATGATAATGATTAGATATTTAGTTAATCGTAATAGCCTAGTTAGGATAATAGGCCTAAGTGAAATAGCTTTGTTGTTGTGTTGTTTTGACGTGTCTTTAGCTTAGGCTACTTTGTAAATTGGGATTGTGAAATAAAGTGATTGTGTTGTGTTAACTTTGTAGCAGAATACTTTTTAGGGGGAAATGTAATCTTCGCTGATTTGAGACCATATGAGGGCAAGTTACAATTTTAATAAATAAACCCAGACTGCGGTCTATTCAGGCCTGGCGTTATGGGCGGGCCCTGGGGTGCCGTGCCCGCCCTGGACCGACGGACTTGTCACTTGTAGGCCTAGGTTATGCCGTCACCACTTATACTGAATCAATAGATCGGAAATATAACCTCACCATCTACATGACTAGGCCTATGTAATAGATTATATCTTGATTCATGACATTGATTTGATATAGTAGCCTATTTCAGACACGCATTACATTTTGTTAAGAGAATAGCCTAGGTGTGGATTCTGAGGTTGCTTGAGAATGCAGTAGCCTCGGAAGCGCATACGCATCTAAAGCTGACCTTTAGAAACAACTTGGCAGTGTGTAGGCTATTCTGTCAGTAGGCCTATAGTTTAGTGGTCATGTAGATGGCGCAATGTGTTCGATCTGTGTTTTTGCTTACAAGCTTGCGCCCGTGGATAGGAGAAAACTGATAGAAAAAATAGCCTACAAGCCCACTACTTTCTCCGTTATTGTCTCCGCCTTCTCTCAGTCACAGAATATGCAAGATAATCTAGCCTAAACGTGAATGAATAATTTATATTCTTTAGGTTAAATGTGTCAATATGCAAATTTATTTGAAGGGGTAAGTCTATTTGAAGGGTATAGTCTATCTATTGTTGATGAAATGGTGCGATTTCGCTCTTTATTTGTGATTATATAATGATTTCAGGCTATAAGCCTATTTATTTTTTGTGTGAAAACTCGAGAAAAAGCAGAAGGGCAGCCTTTTTTGAGAGTGTCCATGACACACCGACATCACACTATAGGCTATGCGTTGTTTTTTTTTTTTGTTTTTTGTTTTTTTTTTACTTATCATGTGCACTGTATGTGAAATATTTTTTCTGATAAAGGGCCATTTGCATAGTGAGTGCCCTTCGTTTCGTGCAGGTGCGCTTTTTGGTCTCACAGCGAGTGGAAGGGGAAAGGGGAGGGGGAATGGCCCTCGCTTGCTACAGCGGGCAGCTGTAGGCTGAGTGCAACTAAGTTGGTAAAGTCTAAACCAGGCCAGTAATTCATTTGAAATAAGCATACTTCATTCATAATATTGTGAATCCAGGCCTACAATGTCACAATCAATTTTTCCTGGGTTGTGCGAAATCTTGGCTTGCCTACGTTTCAAAACAACAGCATGAAATGGTAATGCAAGTACAGTGCAACAAGCGCATAGACTAATGCATGCATGATGTCCTCTGCCTTCAAAGCCAAACCCAAACGAACTAGGCCTATATGCGAATATGAGAAAAGAGTATCTCCGTTTTTTGATAAGTCCTTGCCATATAATAAAATATCGCAGATTTAAAAAAATTGGTGCCCCCCTCAAGTAACGTGTCGCCGGGCCTTGGTCTATTTCCTAAAAACTCGGTCTGTAATGGTTTTTGTTAGACCTACGTGACACTGTGTGAATTCCGTTAATGTTTGCATAAAAGCAACAGCAGAGATCTAGGGTAGTGGGTGTCTGCGTGGTGGGCAATCCAGGTTCGCATTCCGTAAAATGCGACAATTATCTATCAACCGTGGATGTAGTAGACGGTGGGCCGAAGGCCTCTATCTGCTTTACTTTTTCACTTTTGGACAAAACTGGAGAAGAGTAGTTGATTTTTCATATGTGCAATACATATTTTTTTCTAAGCTTATTTCCGCTTGTTGGCAGCCTCAACTCGATCATATATTTGAGAAAATCAACTTTATGTTTCATAACTTTAGCAGGCAAGCGTTATCAGGGCCACACGTACTGCATACCAATCAAAAAATCGTATTCGCTTCACGTGGCTTGAGAAACGCCAATGAAGACTCGAGAAAGATAGAGTGTGAGACTGTTTGAGGAAGTAGGAAGACGACTCGACAGGGAGACAAGTATCCCCAGCTGCGGACTTGCAGCCTCAATGTGGGTTGGGCTCAATGTTGAGCACAACCCTCGCTATAGCTTACGCGGCTCAATGTTGACCCTCGCTGTAGTTGAGCACAACCCTCCCTGTAGCCTACCGTAAGGCCTGTCTATGGTAGGACCAGAGTGGTATAGAAAAATCTCTGGCTCTGGGTAAGACAGGCTAACAGAAAAATGAAAAACGTAGGCTACCGTTTGCAAAGTTTTCCGAGACATCTGTCACACGTTTGCAGTTGGATTGGATAAGCAATAGTTTTTTGTTATTATATGGAGATCTATGAGTGGTAGCAGCATCATAAAATACCTTGCTCATACTTGCACATTGTAAGAGCAAGTCGGTTCGATTCAAATGTTCGGTCAAAAATGGACAGTGTTGTGATGTAGCCAAATGCATTAGGGAACTAATGTTTCCAAGTTTTCCATTATAATTAACCATTCATTACCGTCATTCATTAGCCTACTTCCTCACGACACGGAAGTTTCCGATGGACTGAGTGACTGTTTCGTGTAGCCTACTATTACAATTCATGTTTCATGCATGAAACGGTTTAATCATTCTCAGCACCTGCAGGATTGAATTGTAGGGTACGCACAAATACCCCCCCCCCCCCCGCAAAATAAATAAATAAATAAATAAGAATAAAAAATGTGCGTGCGTCAGCTGTTCTTCTGTAAAAACTACTTATACAACGTGAACTTGAGAAAAATTGACTAACATGAACATTATCTAGCTGAACGATAAACTCGACAGTGAACTTTTGTTGCATTCACACACGCACACATGCGCGCGGGCAGCACTGCGTTACTTGATGGGGAGCACCAACTTTTTTTTTAACCTGTCATTATATGGCAAGGACGTGTCTTGGAAAAATGGAGACTCCTGGTTCTCACATTCGCATAGGAGAGTTCATTTGGGTTTGTGAGCAGCCTATCCTGTTGAAGGTAGAGGACACATCATGCATGCATCAATTAGGTCTAAGCGCTTCGATGCTGTTGTTTTTAAGGCAAGCGAAGATTTCGCACAACCCAGGAAATTGTTTGTGATATTGTCGGGTTGGATATACAATATTATGAATGAAGTATGCTTATTTAGAAGGAATTACTGGCGTGGTTTAGACTTCACCAACTTCTTGCACTATAGCTGTCCGGTGTAGGGACAGGGCCTCTCCCCCAGCCTTTTCCCTTCCACTGGCGCGCGAAAGAAGGGTGCCCACTACATTACTATTATAATACATAGCCTAGAGTGATATCGGCGTGGCATGGGCACTCGCCAAAAAGGCTAGCCCCTTTCGCTTTTCTCGAGCTTTCAAACAAAAGAAAATAGGCGAATAGCCTACATGAGAACATTAATCACAAATAGACGCATCATGTCGTCGATAAGTAGCCTACGGCCATGCAAGTCTATTAACTCCTAAAAATAAATTTGCCTATTGACACATTTAAAACATTTCAGTAGGCCACTTCAGAACTTGACAAATCTCATGACAAATCTCTCCGCCCGATTCTCGCTTGCGCGTCTCTCTCTCTCTCTCTCTCTCTCTCTCTCTCTCTCTCTCTCCGAAGGTACGCACAGTGCGTACAGCCGTACGCCTGGAGGCGCCACTGGCAGTGACCCTGTTTAAACTTGACTCAATCTTGTCTGTTTTGCGTGTATCATCTGCACGGAGCAGTTTTTGTTTCGTCGTGTTAACGTTATGTGTTTTGTTGCCTATGGTTTAACCATTCGCTCCCCCCAGAAAAATATCAATTCTCAGTCGTGGCCCTAAAAACACGCACAACTTTACAATGGCCATGGAAGAAAGGATTTTCGACCAGGCGTTGCGCTCATAGGCTGAAGCTTAGCAATTAGGGTTGTGCTCAACATTGAGCCCAGCCCAAATTGAGGCTGCAAGTCCGCAGCTGGGGGCTACTCCAGGGAGAGGTCGGCAAGCAAGCTGGATATCACGGAATTTGCACTATAATGTGTGTAATGATGCATGTTACCAACAAATTACTATTTTGACAGTGTAGTGTTTATAATTAAGAGTCTCCGTTAACCTACCTGGCGTGAACGAGACAGAACTATTCAAGGTCTAGGAACATGATGTCCACAACGATAGAGCACAGCTAGAGCTATTGCTAACTGTTTTGCTAACTGCTGATGTGTTTGGACTTCAGTATAACTTAATATATCGAACAACACACCGATACTATGCCCTGTACACTTTAAACTAATGTCAGTAATGTTATCTTGGTGATTGTCATTCAGTTTAGTATAATGACATCTATGAAAGTTAGCTATTTTTGACAGATATATTTTCTCCATGTCACTGCTCTTTGTACCTGAACGCATGATGTGACAAATAAATGTACTGAATCTTTCTAGTTCTGCTGTTCAATCAAGCCAACACCTCGTTACATTACGTGTGCCTAAACAAGCATTTAAGTAAATAAATTTGAAGTTTAGTCTTCGATGGTCAAGGGCTAAAGCTACCTCTTTCTTTGAGCAGAAAGTGCAGGTGGGTAGGCTAACGTTACATTAGCTATTGAAAATAGTACAGATATATATTATAGCAAATAGACACTAGAGTCATTACAAAGTAGGCCTACATTTTTTTAAACCCATGTGCTGATTTGCCTCTTCCATTGATATAAAGATAACTTATTGACAAGAAGGTGTCTGCAATTCATCTCTACAACAATGAAACAGGCTACAGTCAGCTACAGCCTAATAGCCTAATGCCTGAAACGTTTGTGTTACTTCAGTTAAGCATAGTAAAGTGTCATTACTAACATGTTAAGATATTATACACATTTTCTGTGGTCAACGAAAAGATTGTGAAGAAACATTGTCCTTTATAATGTGCAAGCACTACCTTAATGATAACCGAACCTCTCCTAAGACCTGAAGTGGAAGAGATTCTGACAATGGGTCCAGCGTCAATTTTATTGTAATTTTTAGTAACAACGATTGTTTGTAAGTCAGCTGTTTGCTTATGTAACAGAGTTAATGAAATGTAGCCTAATACACAACGCATATAAGAGTACAGCCGCTACACTTACAAGTGATAGCCTACGATTTGCTTCAACCTCTGCTGCTGATAGCTAGGCTACACTATAGCAGATGACTTCTTATTAAGAATTTCACCGTTGGATTTATAAAGTCAAAATTCTGCAGCATGCCCAGACAGGAACAAGGTAAGATTTATACAAAAAGTGGGTTGACAACTATTATCTGAAGTTCTATGATCTAAAATAAGCCATCTGAAGGGGATTTTGCAGCGTTTTCTGACATTGCTGCTTAGCTGGTGTTTACATTCCGAGGCGGGTCCTATTGAACTCTTACTCGATTGGTTGATTTTTCCAAGGACTCAAAATGCCGACATTTGATTGGGTTATATCTATAGATTTCCTTGCATATGCCAGAGGAAAATAACGATTAAAACTTATTGTTTTTGACGATATATGATCAAACCAGAGCTGCCAACAAATTTTGTTAGGCTTAATACCATTTGTTTATATCACAGATGAAAACTTGTCCACTCTTCTGATGTTTTTTACAAAACAACACGAAAAACGCCCTCGGCCCACCGTCTATAGGTGGCAGGTGGAGCAGAGGCAGAAGGCCTGCCTGCCAGAAGGAGTAGCAGCCGTCTACTAGTTTGTTGCAGCGGCCCTGGAAGCCGCCCTCCAAAGCGCATCTGTCTGCTGGTCACCCAGCGCTGGACATCAGATGGACACCAAGGAGGGACACAGCGCACACAAAGAAAACACAGATTTTCAAAATGGATGAGGAATGTAGGAATGTACTGTATTGTAGGAGAAGGGTGGATTTGGATTTACACTTGCTCTCTTTGATCTAGCGTCACGTGTCAACACAAATATACATTCCTCAGAGCCAATACGAGAGCCACCACGTGATGTAAAATGCAATCGAGGGCCGTACAAATCCCTTTTGTTCTGCGATTGGATACCGAAAGTAAGCAAGAAAAATGGCCATGGTCACCATGCTGCTTTGCAGAGTGGAATGAAATAAGCGAGCAAAGGAGCATGCGAACTCCCAGGCTAGTACATCTACTCAAAAATGATGAATTTTGCGGTTCTGATTTCGGACATGTGTAAGGGTAATAACTTATCTCTACCATATCAAATTGTAGGTTTCTAACACCTATCCCACATAGCCATTTGAGCTCCTAAAGTAAGGGAACTGTTTCATTTTTTTCCTCTAACTATTGAACAATCACCATTACCATGTCTGGCTGGTGATTGGGGGACAACCCACCGTCTCATGAAACAGATGATGAGCTAAGCTTTTCATGAAGTATTCTTGAAATACCAGGTTAGTAAGTTGTCCAATTTCATTACTCTTGGAAGTGGGCAAGGGTGTATATCCAAAGGTCAAAGTTGCCTCAAAATGGCAAAATACCATCTACGGCAAAATGGCCATAAAAAGTGTACATTTTCTCCAAAATTAAGAATTTTGCGATTCCGATTTTTGGATATGTGTAAAGGTAATAACTTATCTCTGATTTGTAGGTTTTTATCCCACATGGCCATTTCAGGTCCTAAAGATACAGGATCTCTTCATTTTTTCCCAACTTTTGAACAATCACCATTACCTTGTTTGGCTAGTGATTGGGGTCAACCCACCGTGTCATGAAGCAGATGATGAGCTGAGCTTTTCATGAAGTATTCTTGAAATCCTAATGTAGCAAGATGTCAAATTTCATTATTCTTGGAAGTGGGAAAGGGTGTAAATCAGGAGGTCAAAGTTGCCTCAAAATGGCAAAATGTCATCTATTGCAAAATGGCCATAAAAGGGTACATTTTCTCAAAAATGAAAAATTTTGCGTCTCCAATTTGTGGATATGTTTAAGGGTAATAGCTTATCTCTGCCATATCAAATTTTTCCCACATTGCCATTTCAGGTCCTAAAGTAAGGGGAACATTTAATTTTTTCTCATTTTGACCATGATCCTAAGACAATGTAAATGATTTGAGTTAGCTTCATCAGTTAGGCCTATAAGCTGTCTATGGACAAGGGACTGTTGCACAGAATTGAAAAAATGGGTTTACAACCAACACTATTTTCCCAGGGGGCTTCTAAACATTGAATCATTTTCAAAACAAACCCATGTTTGAGGCATCAGAGTCTCCAACGGTTCTGGTGGGATTACAGTTAGAAGTTGGCAAAAATGCTCACAGGCACTTCTTTGGAATAGGGGGAGGGTGCATTCAAAGGCATGGTTTTCATGGAAATATTTGAGATATTGACTAATAATTTTGCATACCTATCCTTGAGAGGTCTGGGCACATAATATCTGAGAATCAGCCAATTCTGAGAGGGTGAAATTCGACCATTGGTCCATTTGACACGGAATGACCCAGCCAGTAGTGTAAGGCTCTAATATTGGCAGCCCAATAATAGTACTGTAAATTAGGCAGTGCCATGCCTCCAAGTCTCTTAGGTCTTTGGAGGAGAGATATACGAATTCTGGGTGCCTTCCTGTTCTAGATAAACTCTGTGATCAAGTTATCAATTTTACAAAAAAATGTTTGTGGGAGGAATATGGGGATGGTCTGAAAAAGGTAGGAGAATTTTGGTAGCATGTTCATTTTAACAGAGTTAATTCTAGCTGCCAGTGATAGGGGTAAAATAGACCACCTTTCAAAGTCTTTCTGAACACTGGACAGCAAGTTTGCAAAATTAAACTTAAACAAGTCCTGAAACTTTTCTGTGACCTGAACCCCCAGATAGATAAATCTGTGATTTGCTATTTTAAATGGGAAAGAGTGGGTAGGATATGCTCGGGCTGCGGTGTTTATTGGGAAAAACTCACTCTTACAGTCTAACTAAAATTTAATTTATATCCTGATGTAAAGCTAAATGTTGTAAAGGACTGAAGTGCTGCAGGTATGGAAGTGGAGATATTTGACACATAAAGAAGAATGTGAGAAAGCCCTGGATGATGAGGTCATCATAAGCTGACTCTTCCTCGTCTTGAACTTTTCCCTCGTGTTGCGAGTGTTCACTTTTTTCCCTGCTCCTCGCTGATTATAGCCTAAATGTTGGAAAGGTACACTTTGTGTTCAGTGCATGCATACACAATGTAAGTAGAATGTTGTTATTGACATGCCCCTGAAATGTTGTTGGAATACTTTGAATTTCATAGTGTTTTATGTTGAAATGTTCAGAAATGGCTAGGCTCTGCCTAGTAGCTAACAAGCACATTTGGCTGCTTATGTTACAAATCTAAAGCCTTCATTTGCATTTAGTATCATCTGCCATGAGTGTTGAAGCATAAATGCTGGACTCTGTCTATTGGATTCTCTTTAGAACTCATGAAATGCAACGTATTTTGTGTATTCCTATATTCCTGTAGTTACTAGCATTAACCAGGTCATGGCCCACCTAGCGGCCATGTGGTGCAATTCAAGAATAATTTGGTGTTAACATTCATGGCGGTTTTGTGGCTGTTTATTTTATTTATTATTTTCCTAGAAACCACATATTGAACATTAATTGCAAAGACATGAAGAATTAAAGGAAGGCATCTGTTAAATCTGTGTCCAGTGAGTTCTCTGACCGGAACCCCTAAGTCCATATCTTACCACTCAGTCAGACCCCTTTTCCCGGAGCCTAGACTCCTGCACAAAGAAGATTGTCAGCATAAAGAGACACCTTATGTTCTATACCTGATCTAGACACACTTGTAATATCTTTGTTGGATCTAAGGAGGATGGCCAGAGATTCAATTGCTATCGCGAACAAAAGAGGGCTCAAAGGGCATCCTTGTCGAGTGGAACGGTGTAGGCAGAAGTATTCAGAGAAGTTGTTATTAGTCCTGACAGAGGCCTTTGGTTCAGAATTTAACAACCTAACCCAGGCGATAAATTTTTGTCCAAGGCCGAATTGTTGCATAGTGTAAAACAGGTACGACCACCCCACTCTGTCAAATACTTTCAAAGCATCAAGGGAAATCAGAGCTTCAGTGGTGGTAGATGAGGGTTGACTGTAAATAATGTTATAGGCGCCTTAGATTGTAAAAGGAATGCCTATGTCTAATAAATCCTGTCTGATCTGGAGATATGACAGTCGGCAGTGTAGGGTCTAATCGAAGTGCTAACAGTTTAGAAAGTAATTTTAGGTCCACGTTCAACAAGCTTATGGGTCGATAAGAGGCAGTCCAGGGGGTCTTTGTTCTTTTTAAGAATCAAAAGATATGGTGGCATGAGTAAGAGTAGATGGGAGGGTGTGATTCTCAAATGATTCATTATACATATCAACAAGGGGGAGGGCCAGTAAAGGAAAAAATGTTCTATAAAACTCCACTGGGTAGCCATCAGGCCCTGGACACTTTCCATCCTGCATTGAAGCCATCGCAATCCTAAGTTCCTCCACAGATAGAGGCTGGTCTAATCTGCTAACAGCCTCCTCATCAAACTTTGGAATGTCTAATGAATTAAAAAAAAGATAAAATTCAGAAGAATCTGGAGTGTTCTCTGGAGTGTACAACAGACTGTATGTAGTAATCCTTAATTTGTTTTGGGTCTGTTGTTGTGCCCAGTGGGGTCCTAATCTGAAGTATTTGGTGAGAAGCTGCTTCTTTTTTGAGTTGGTGTGCAAGCAACCGGCCCGCTTTATCACCCTGTTCATAATACTTATATTTAGACCTAAATAGCATTTCTTCCTCCTTTTGTGTAGAACAAATGTATATAGATGTATATAGGACATCACAACTCACAAGACATAAAGTGCAAAGATATCAAGATATCAGGCATGGAAATATAACAGTAACATAATAACAGACAACATAACAGGCATTGTATGCTCACAGATACAGAAAACGCAATGGATCAGATATGTTACAGTTCTCCATAATGGATTTAATTAATTGTGCAGACTTTGATGAGGAGTGTATTTTGGTTGAAGATCGATCTAGGGCTGGGTTTATGCAACAATTAAAGTCCCGTAGAGCAAAAAGTTCTGAAAAAATTATAATTATCCCAATTAGGCCCATAAATATTTGCAAGGATAAGGGGAGTATTGTGAATTTTCCCAGTGACAACAACATATCTCCCATTTGGGTCTGCTAGGCCATTAGAGCATATAAAAGGGACTGATTTATGTATGAGAATAGCTGTGCCCCTTGCTTTGACCTGAAATTTTGAATGATATATTTGACCTATCCAATTCTTTCTCAATCTAACATGGTCCTCTACTTTTAGATGCGTCGCTTGTAAATAAATTATATGTGCCCCTAGTTTATGAAGATGACCAAGAACCTTGTTACGTTTCATTGGTGCATTCAATCCCCTGCAATTCCAGCTGACAAAATTCAGCTCATTCCTATTGGACTGCTGCATATGTTTGTTAAAGCACTGATAATGTAGGCTACTGTAAGGTGCCATTACAAATGAAAAAACATTTAAGCAGGCATAAGGAAAAACAAATGCATACAAAATCACACAAAAATCAAACAAAACACAAACGCAAAAAGATAAGACACATCCCTCCCTTGCTAAAGCATCTACCGAACATGGCACGCTTATCCCCCTTAACCCTGACGAACAAGCAGAAGTAGCACAATTGCTCATGCACATTCCAGAGCCGTCTGCGTGCTGTAGAGGCCAGTGACTTCAGTTAAGTCAATAGTGTAGCCAAGTGGCTAGTACAAACACAGTAACAGAGTTTCAGAGTCTGGATTGAGGTATGTCATAAACCAGGTAACAGATATAAGTTTAACTGTCGCCAGGGGCGGACTAGGACAAGAAATCGGCCCTGGCATTTTGGACAAGACCGGCCCACCATGTTATCGGTCTTTTCGATATGTTGTCGGTCTGAATATGAAGGCTATACCAAACATTTTTTGTTCCTATATGTCTCGTGCATGACGACCATAGCGGATGTGCGCACAGGTGTTTATTGCCTTCAAGTGCAACCTATAGGCCTATGCCCATTTCAATTGTGTTTTTATATATATATGTACCTAATAGGCCTAATAATAACATTCATAATAAAAAGAGTCATATTATAGCATAAACTGTCTATTTGATCATTTGCAGGGCAGACTTTGCTTTAAGCTACAATTAAGATTCAGTCTAAAGACTGCATTCCTTTTAAACTAAAATTTGTTATGTTTATTTCCAATCCAAAAGCTAAAAAGTGTTTAGAATATAGGATTTGAGAATGTAGTGTAGATCTAGGCGACTCTAGGGGCTGCAGGAATAGGCTACAAAATGTTTCGCCTAAATTTTTAACACCATTCTTGAAGTTCATCTTCTCTTAAATAAATGTACACTGCTGCTTATAAAATAATATTTGACAACTTGTAGGCTTGGCTTAATTTTGACAGTTTGAGATGGTCTAAGTCTAAGTGAACTTTTAACTATAGGCTAACATTATTTCACATACATAGTAATGTCATTCTGCACAAATGTTAATAACTCATTATCATGGGTTGAAGGGTTTCTTTTTCCTTGCAGTTTCTCTGCACCTCCTTTAAGTTTTCTCTTCATCTCAGTAAGTCCATAAGGCACAAAGTCAAGAAGAGGAGGTGTTTTAAGTCAGCTCCTGTCCAGTGTTGTTGTCAAGATTTAACGTTAGCCCCCCAGCACCACCTCAAAAAAAAAAAAAAAAAAAAAAATGTGTGCAGTGATTATGTTCCCAACGAACATCCACTTGCTCCCAGCCTCTCAGAGCTAGAACAACCCAATAATGAAAATGTTCGTTCATTATTAACAATACGCAGTGACAATAACATCACTTAACGTACACACACAACTACACCACACAGGTCAAAAACCGAGCAGACTATTTGCATCCCTAACACACTAGCCCACAGAACGCAAATAATCCATTGACCTGAACTGACAACCACAGCACACAACAATGATATAATCAAACACAGAAACAATCCTGGCACGGCAGCCATTTCTCCACAAACTGATAAGCCAATCAGTTGTAAATATACAACTGTAGATGAAAGCTTCACTCACCCGTTCAGAAGATCACGCTAACTTTAGCCTGCTGTTGACATCAGTAACGTTAGTATATCATTGACATTGCTATAAGGCTACCAGAGCTGGACATGGTGGTTTTAAAAATACATCCAATTTTGCCGATTTGGAGTTGCACACATTAAGCTCTTTCTTTTCTGAGCACCAACTTGCTAAGTTGTTAAATACCATAGCTGAAGAGGGCTTAGCAAACATGTTGGCTGTGACAGACTCAGGAAAGAATACTTGCATGCATGAACAAGCCAGAGAAATTTTAATGGGCTCTGAGCAAGCCATTAGCCACCTGAAGTGATTCCAAACACATTTCCCAGCATGCCTAGCTCTTTTGACAATATTGGGAATAAAACTATTGAATATATGATTAATAATTGTGATTACAACAGATAAAGTGTCATTGCTGAAATACAAAATATCAAAGAAAATAAAGAAAATGACAAATGAGTATGTGGAAGTGATTTCACCATAACTGTGTGTAGTATGACTTGTGGAGCAGTATAGATACTGATTGGCTCTCCAGTAAAAGTAAGGGGAAGATAATAGAGAAAGAAACTTCAACAGTAACTATACTGGCGTTTTTGGTAGGATCAGGCTGAAAGTTAATAGTCTTGGGGGCCGATGAAAGATATGCTAGTAGGCCGGTTAAACCAAAACATATAAAACGTAATGGATTGACGCAAAAATATTGAGGCCATCGGCCCAGCGGAGCATTCTCCCGGTGCGCCAACATTTCAGTCCGACCCTGACTGTCGCGTATATTGTAGCGAGCAAAGCATCACAGTTTAACTTTCCTCACCATCAGCAGTATTGGCCGTGTCGGGTGGTCCGAGGGGTTTAATGGTTTCGATGAACTCCACCGCAGCTGCGGGGTCTTTGAATGTACAGTATGCAATGTTCCATCAGGCAGCGTAATTTTCAGCAGGGCTGGAAACACCAGCCTGAATTTCACCCCTCTGATAGGACGAAGGAGGCGCTTTGCCTCCCCAAACTGTGCGCGTTTCTTGGCCACAGCAGCAGGGTAGTCAGGAAAAACCACACTCTCCTTCCCTGGTAGGCGATAGGGGAGAGCTCTTTGGCCCTGCGTAGAATCCGATCCCGGTCCTGGTAGTAGTGTAGGCGAATGATGAATGAATGAATGCCTTTATTGTCATTGCATTGAATACAATGAGATTCATAGAGTCACTCTAATAAAGTGCATCAACACATATATACAATAAAAGTCCATCTTAGAAATTACACACTTGTTCATACACATAACCACACACACATGCATGCACACAATGTATCCACTGTCATCCACTGCACATATTGCAATATCCCCCATATGATAAATAATAAAAGCATGTCATGATAATAATAAATAATCTGATAAGCATAAAGTGCATAAAGCGCTGGGTAAGAGACTGTGCAAACTGCATCTTTAAAAAACTTTAGTTGTATTTAAACTTGAGATTGCCATTGGATAGAAGCTACAGTATTCTGGTCCTTGTTTTTAGACTTCTATAGCGTCTACCTGAGGGCAATAGTTCAAACAGTTTGTGACCTGGGTGGGAACAGTCCTTTGTGATTTTGGTGGCTTTAGAGATCATTCTTGAGTTGGCAGTTTCTTCTACTGAGGGTAGAGGACAGCCAATGATCTTTTGTGCTGTGTTGATCACTCTCTGAATACGTTTGTCTACTGCCTTCTTTACCACTGCTGTGGTGTTATCCATCCAAGTAAGTCGGTCCGAGATCATATCCCCAAGAATTTAAAGTTCTATTCCCTCTCCACAGGGTCCCCGTTGATGAAAAGAGGGAGGGGGTCGGCTCTGCACTTTCTGAAGTCTATGACTAGTTCTTTGGTTTTCCCAGTGTTGAGAGACAGGTTGTTTTCTGTGCACCACGTGGCTAGTCTTTGGACTTCAGATCTGTAGGCCACCTCATCTCCTGTGATGAGTCCGACTATTGTGGTGTCGTCTGCGAATTTTATGATGGTGTTGCTGGGGTAGGAGGGATTACAGTTGTGGGTGTACAATGAGTACAGCAGAGGACTCAACACACAGCCCTGAGGGGAGCCGGTACTGAGAGTGAGGGTAGAACATTTGTGGGGGCCGAGCTTTACACACTGGGGCTTGTTGGTTAGAAAGTCCATAATCCAGCGGCAGATATGAGAGGAGAGGCCAAGTTCAGACAGCTTTCTGATGAGGATGTCTGGGATGATTGTGTTGAAGGCTGAACTGTCATCTACAAAGAGCATCCTCACATATGTTCCGCTGTCGACCTGTTCGCTCTATAGGCAAACTGATGCGGATCCAGGTTCGATGGGAGACTGGTTTTGATGTGCTTTAATACAAGCCTCTCAAAGCACTTCATAATTACTGGCGTGAGTGCAACCGGTCTGTAGTCATTCATACTACTGGGGAGGGCTTTTTTGTAACCAGGATGATGGTGGATGTTTTCAGACAGGATGGAATGGCGGCCTGGGTAAGGGACAAATTAAAGATGTTGGTGAAGACAGCAGTAAACTGGTCGGCGCATTCCTTGAGCACCTTCCTAGCTACTCCGTCTGGGCCGGCAGCCTTCCGTGGGTCCACTGACCTAAGCACCCTCCTCACATCACTCTCCTGGGGAGCAGGGCGATTCATCCGTCCGCGTTTCGTTCCACACCAGTTCGTCCATCCGCCAGTTCGTCCAAGGGAGCATCCGTTTCGTCCGCCGTCATTTCGTCCATTTGTATTATTATTCGTTATAATAAAATATTAATCAGCTCTACCGGCCAGTCTCCGAATTATTTGTGTAATTTTCGTTTTCGTTCATTTTCGTGTCTCCATGAATATATTTGTATGCTGAATTATTTAATAACCTTATCTTTAATGCCGGTGAGGTTGTCTTAGGAAAGTTTTTCTATGCATGTGACAAATAAACCCCTGAACTGAACTGATGTCGTCGTTGGAGATTCGTTGGACTTTTTTCAAGCAATACACTGATTTAGCTGACTGGCATTAATGCATTTCCCCCTCACATTCTCGGCACACGAAACGATAAAATAAAGCTTGACCTTTTTTTTCCAAGCCTTTGTTTACACAATTTCATTGTCTCCTTGCACTTTGAGCATTGTCTTTCCTTACTTGCAAAATACAGTATATTGGGGGGTTACTTTCCGGGCGGGCACTGCGTTACTTGAGGGGGCACCAATTTTTTAAAATCTGTGATATCAAGGACGTGTCTAGGAAAAACGGAGATGCTCTTTTCTCACATTCGCATAGAAGAGTTTGTATTTTAATCTGTGATATTATGTCAAGGATGTGTCTAGGAAAAACGGAGATGCTCTTTTCTCACATTCACATAGGAGAGTTCGTTTGGGTTTGGGTTTGAAGGTAGAGGACATCATGCATTAATTAGGTCTATGCGCTTGTGATGTCGGTGTGTCATGGACACTCTCAAAAAGGCTATAGACCCTACTGCCTTTTCTCGAGTTTTCACACAAAAGAAAATAGGCGAATACCCTGAAAACATTAACCTATTTAATCACGAATAAAGAGCGAAATCGCACCATTTCATCAACAATAGGTAGACTAACTAACCCATTCAAATACATAACCCCTTCAAATGAATTTGCCTATTGACACATTTAACATAAAAAAATATATGGATTTATTCATTCACGTTTAGATTCTCTTGCATATTCTGTGACAGAGAAGTCGGAGACAGTAACGGAAAAAGTAGTGGGTTTGTATTTTTTTTTCCGTCAGTTTTATCCTATCCATTGGCGCAAGCTTGTAAACAAAAAGACAGATCGGACACAGTTCGCCATCTAGGTTACACGACCACTAAACTGTAGGCCTACTGACTGTAGTAGCCTACACACTGCAAAATTGTTTCCAAAGGTCAGCTCTAGATGTGTTTGAATAAAAGCTGCCGTTTTAATAAAAAAAAGCTGCTGTCAGCGCCTCCAAGGCTACAGCATTCTCATTCTGAATTGAACCAGCAAGCAACCGCAGAAGCTATTCTCTTAACAAAATGCGTAGCTGAAATACTATGTTCAATCAATGTCATGAAACTAAATCAAGATGTAATCTATTACGTAGTTATAGTCCTAGATGTCGAGGTTATATTTCCTTCATACAAATTCAACAGAAAACACTGAGAGGTCAACAAGGGTAAAACGTCTGCTGTGCCGGAATTAAAGTAGATCTTTACAGTCTCCGCCTGTCATTTTTAACATTCACAACAAATTAGTGAAGGTCAATATGATAGATAGGAAAAATAAAGGAAAGCAGATGTAAGCCCATCCGATTTATGTGGGCTTCTACATAATTAGCTTACAGCAACGAATGCGGTGGTTTCAGATCAGTCACACTGTCTCCACAATTGTATTAATTAATTTATAAATCACTGTTTTAATGCAATTCTCACAAACGTCCGGCGCCCCGCAAATGAGGGCTGGAAGCCGCGTTGCATTCGGGGGTCGCTGAATAATAATTATTACCTCCGCTGATGAGGTTATGATTTTGCCGGCGTGTGTGTCTGTGTGTGTGTGTGTGTGTGTGTGTCTGTCTGTGTGTGTGTCTGTGTAAAACATAACTCGAAAAGTACTGCACGGATTTGGATGCAATTTTTGGACAACGTGTGTATTGGGAAAAGGAAGAACTGATTCGATTTTGGTGGCGATTGGTGACCCAGAACACCATCTGTGACCACATTGTCTTGGCGGAGGTGTGCGCTCTCTGAGCGCTTTTCTAGTTACATCATTAATTAGCCTACAACATTATTGTCCAAGGAATCTTCACCATTGCATTCATTTATAAATCACTAAATACATGACATTAGTTCAGTTCAGGGATTTATTTGTCATATACTGTACATAGAAAAACTTTTCTAAGACAACCACACTGGCATTAAAGCTTAAAGGTTATTAAATAATTCAGCATACAAATATATTCATGGAGACACGTAAACGAAAATGTCGAAAACGAAAATTACACAAATAATTCAGCATACAAATATATTAATGGAGACTGGCCAGTGTAGTAGAGCTGATTAATATTTTATTATAATGAATAATAATACAAATGGACGAAACGCCGATGGACGAAATGCCAGCAGACGAAACGGATGCGCCCTTGGACGAACTGGCGGATGGACGAAACGCGGATGGACGAATCGCCCTGTATCCCTCTCCTGTACTGTGAGTGGGTAGGTGCTGGGAGCAGGTGAAAGCAGCACCCCCCATGTTGGACTCTTGACCTCGAAGCGAGCAAAGAAACAGTTCAGTTCATCTGCTAGCGAGGCATCAGTGTTGGAGAGCGTGGAATTGCTGCCCTTGTAGTTTGTGATGCTCTTTATTCCCAGCCATGCTCACCTTGGGTCGTTGTCTGTGAAGTGGTCCTCTATTTTTTTCATGTAGTCCTGTTTCGCCTCCTTGATGGCCCTTTTCAGGTCAGCTCTGGCTGAACTGTACCTGGCTGTATCCCCAGACCTGAATGCAGCATCCCGGGATTTGAGAAGAGTCTGTACTGTCTTCTTCATCCATGGTTTCTGGTTTGGAAAGACTGACTTTCTTATTCACAGTGACTATGTCCACACAAGCTGTGATGTAGTGCAGCACAGTTTGGGTGTATTCATCCAAGTCTGGTTGTGCAAATATGTCCCACACAGTGTGCTCAAAGCAATGGGAGGTCTGGGAGGATCGTCTTTCTTGGGCTTCTGGCGTAAACTGCGGTGCACTCTGTCCACGATAGGCTCATGGTCGAGTCTCAGAATATCCTGTAAGAGTCCAGAGACAAATTTGGTCGAGTTTGGGCCTTCCACATCTTCCGGTATTCCAACCAGTCGAATACTATTTCTTCTTGAACGCCCCTGTAGAACCTCACATTTAGCATTCAATTGAGACACTTGCGTTTTCAGAGTTTGCACAACATTTTCCAACTCGCCCAAGCGATCACTCTGGTTAGATGCAGCATGCTCCAGCTCTTTGATGGTCTCATCATGTGTGTCCACTTTTTGTTGCAACGGTGTTATCGAACTTCTCAGTTCGGCTCATACCATAGCAATCTTAGATCTCAGGTCAGTGGACAGCGAGTCAATTTTTCCACAAATATCATCCCGGATAGCATTCATCATCTCCAGAAGCGAGCTAGCATCCGCGCCGCCAACAGATGAAGGGTTCTTATCAGGCTTTCCCAACTCTCTCTGTCGTCCAGTCAATCAAATATTCACTAAACTTGTTACTGGTTAAATAAAATAGCTGTAGAGTGATATTCCGCCGAAATAAATAACAAATAGGTCATTTAGCATCAGAGCACTGAGGCACACGTCCTACATGTTCTGTGTCCACATACGCCCCATGCCCATATATTTTATTAAAATGCTAAAAGAGGAAGTTCCAAAGTGTATATATATATACACAAACTAATAACAAGGTTTTGAGTGTCATATGATCTGTGAGGCACACGAAAATGGTACAAAAATGTAAAAGGTCCAATTTTGAAGAGGCAGGCCCTTAGGGACAGTGCCTTTAATTTGCCACAGAAGTGACATTACTCAAAAGTTAATTTCCCCAACATTTATATGCCACAATTTAAGGATGGTAAGATTAAGGCGCAGCGAGATATTTGAAGGCAAAAAAAAATGAATTTTCAGTATTTTCAAAATTATGCTGAAATTTTGGGAAGCCCTAACTTTTGCTAGGAACATTCTCTATGTTTAAAATAACGGTTTTGTCCTTCTTAGGCATGTGTCTACTGGTATTCAAGTAGGAAGATGAAGAGGGATTGTATCACCACCCGCATGATTCTTACAGAAACTGACTCTTAAAGGAGAATACCGGAGTGAATTCAAACATAGCCCTGTTGAAAGAGCTTGCTAAATGCGCTAGTTAGCGAGTGGAACAAAATAATTTGGTACAGCACAGACCGAACGCGAACACAGAAGCGAACAGGCACTTTACACTGAATCAATGGGACCTGACTGTTGGAAACCGAAAGTAAGATCTGAGGTTACATTGACTCAATGTAAAGTGTTTGGCGTTCAGAGGTGTCAAGTAATGAAGTACAAATACTTTGTTACTGTACTTAAGTACATTTTTTTAGGTATCTATACTTTACTCCACGACATATTTTTCTGCCTACTTTTTACTTGTACTTCTTACATTTTCATGCAAGTATCGGTACTTTCTACTCCTTACATTTTAAAAATCGCCTTGTTACTGCTATTTCTTTTGCCATGCATTTATTTCGTCTCGTCATCCTTCAAACCTTTCTTTTGGAATCTTCAATTGCTCGTTAGGTGCTGTGCATGCACTGCGTGCGTGTTAGATGCAGCGCAGCTAACCTTGAGCAGAATCACCACGCAATGCTTTTCCATCTTTCCTCTCCAAGCTAGCTACTAGGAAGAGTCATGTTGCAAGCTTTGCTGCTTTAAAAGCAAGCACCTGTCTAGAATAAGTATCTTCCTACCAAATTGTCCCATTTAAATTTAGGATCCCTGCAACATATACTAGTGTCAAGAAGACAATTATTTGGCTATTAACGCTAGCCTGACATAGCCCGCCCATAATACGAATGTTCATCCGTATCCATGGTCTGGGAACGGTCCTCTGGGGCGTGTTTACATCGGTAGAGAGTCTACCGGCCAATAAGCGAAGCTGATTAGACGAGCTGTCCAATTGTTTCAAACCAGAAGTGAATGCCCTCCCCTCCGCAGTATAATCGCGTCAGGTTAAAGAACCTCCAGACCATGAATACGGATGAACAGCAGTATTAAGGAAATAAATTGTGGCCTAATTACTTAATCCCACCAAGTCTGTGATGTGATCCTACAAACCTTGTGCGCAAATAGGCTAGACTTTTTGCGAGAAACCTACCTGTGCTCTTCTTTTCTGCAAAAAGTGCAGTGCAATGGAACTTAGTTGTAAATGGTTTTGGATGGTTTTGGGAGGTTTTCCGTCAAAATGGAAATCTGCCATTTTGACACACTTACGTGTCAAACTGAAGTCATGTTTTGAAAGGGTTGTTGGGGAGTATTGAAAATGATTGGGTGTGTCCCAACATTGGATCTTCTATTACCAAGTTATTTGAGACTCTAATGTCCTTCTCAGTGTTTGGCCAGGGGTCACTCTTGCCACAGCCACATTTCCTTCAGCAGAGGAAATTACTGGTCAATTCAGCCCTAAAAACGGCACCCACTCTAATGAAGAGGCATCAGAATGCAACACACTCATGTCAGCCCCTGTGTGCTATGACGGCGCTCGGCAAAGTCATGTATCTCACCTGTCTGCATCCGAGTTGATGCAGGCTTGCTCTTCCCTCCTTGCTGGAGCTGAGTGTAGACGCTAACAGTGTACTCAGTTGCTGGTTCCAGGCCTGTGATGTCTGCACTGCATGACGCACTTGAGATGGACTTTGGCTGAGTCCCTTCACTCTGGTAAGAGACCAGGAAACTGTGTGGGAACTGTTTAATCTCAGGGGACACCTTCCAGCTGAGGATAGCAGATGATGCAGTGACGTCGCTCACAGTCAGACAGTCTGGGGAGGGAATCACTTGAAGGATACAAAAGTTATTGTTACAAAATTACTTCATACCGTCACTGGGACAAGCTGAATTAAATGCATAACAGTTTGTAAGACTGAAACATTTAATGCACAAAGCTGTTAGCTGCCATAAAATGCCCATCTACAATGATAAAACCCACAATTCCTCGTCTTTATTTTATACAACCTGACTACTGGGGATATGTGCCACATAAATAAATAGACTATACTATACCTTGCATTAATTTTAATGCCTCTCCTCTGCTTCTCTCCTCCTCCAGATTTTTCTTCAGTATCTCTATCTCTCCTTCATAAGTGGCTTTAAGATCATTTTTCTCTCTCTCTGTTTTCTTCTTCCATTGTTCTTGTTCTCCACTCATCTTTTCACTCATTGTTCTCTCATGTTCTATTTTGATCTGATGTTCTCTCTTGTTAAATTCCTGTTCTCTTTCTTTTCCCAGTTGCTCTTGAGTTTGTTTCTCTTGTTTAATTCTCTCCATCTCTGCTCTATGTTTGACGTCAAGGTCTTCTTTCTCTTTCTTTATTTTCTCTTTGTCCTGCTTCATCCCATCCAATTCATCTTTAAGTGTCTTATAGTGTTCAGTCCACATTTCTTTTTCCTTTCCCATCCTCTTCTCTTCCTCTGATTCTCTTTTCTTCATTTCTTCTTCTTTCGCTCCCATTCCTCTTGTTTCTTTCCCATCTCTGTCTGCATCTTTTCCTTCTGCTCTTTATTTTCCCTCAATTCCGTTTTGAGTTGTTGCTCTTTTTCCAAGAAGTCATCCTCTCTCCTTCTCCTCTCTTCATTGTCCTGCTCCATCTTCTGTTTCATTCCCTCCATCTTTGATTTATATTTGGCTTTCAGATCTTCTTTCATGCCTTCATATTCTCTCATCAACTCCTCCTTCCTTTGCTCCAGCTCTTCCTTTTCTGTTCTGAGTCGGTCTATATCATCTTCTTTCTGTCTTTTCTCCCTCTCAAGATCTTGTCTTTCCATTTCCACTTTTTTCATATCTCTCTTGTGTCTTTCTCCCAGGTCTTTTGTCTCTCTCTCCAGTTTCCCTTTCTCCTGCTGTACTCTCTCCATCTCTTTTCTCATTCTCTCATAACGTTCATTCCAAATATGTTCCTCTTTCTCCATCCTCTTCTCTTCCTCATCCTCTCTTTTCTTTCTTTCCACTTGCTTCTCTCTCTCCCATTCCTCTCGTTTTCTTTCCATCTCTTCCTGCATCTTCTCCTTCTGCCCTTCTGTATCCTTCAGTTCAGTTTTCAATCGTTTCTCTCTTTCCCTGAACTCTTCTTCTCTTCTTCTCCTCTCTTCATCTGCATTCAGTTTTTCTTGCTCCATCATCTGCTTCAGTCTGTCCATCTCTCCTTCATATTTGACCTGAAGATCTTCTTTCTCTTTTTTCATCTCTTCTTTCTCTTTTTTCATGTCTTCTTTTTCTCTGATAATCTCTTCCTCTCTCTCCCTCATTCTCCTCTCTCTTTCGTCTTGAAGTTTCTTCTCTGCTTGTTGGAACACTCTACTAGAATAGTATCCTCCTCCATTTTCCATCACCATGGAGTCAATCTTCTCCAGGAGACCACAAACTTGAGACTGATCTGTGGTCTTCCTGTTGTTAAGCACATGGTATCTCTTCCCACACTGCTCAATGAGATTCATGAGAAAAGATCCAGGCTCCTCCAGGAACTCCTCAATGGGCTTGTTCTCCAGATCATCTCCTCTGGTGAAGAGCACTATAGTGTACTTCACAGAGCTTTCACCAAAAGTGCTTTGAATGAACTTTACTGCTTGTATCTCCTCCTCAGTAAAGCGTCCCACTTGTAGGAGCAAGAGGAACACATGTGGGCCTGGTAAGACCAGAGGGATGCAGTTGATGATTTCTCTCTGGATGTCCTCATTATTAAGCACAGTGTCAAACAGCCCGGGAGTGTCAATCACTGTAATCTGCCTCCCATTGACTTCAGCCATCTCTCTCTGACACGTGCCAGTCACTGATTCAGCAGATGCTTCTGCCTTGAAGGCTTTTCTCCCTAAGATGGTGTTTCCTGTAGCACTCTTCCCAACTCCAGTCTTCCCCAGCAGCACAATACGCACATCAGCTGGACCTTCTCTGGGACCTGAAACCAGAAAAAAACTGCATCAGATTTGTGCAAAACTACAGAGCTGCAGCAGAAGTGGTATAAGCGGCATGTGTATGTAGGAAAATAATGCTGCTTATACCACTGTTGGCACTTCCGTTTTAGGAATGTGGAGTGCAAGTTTTTGCACCAGGAAGTGTAAGGAAGGAAGGAAGGAAGTGTACAGTATTTAACCTTTGGACTGAGGTCAATTAAACAAATAAATCTCCTTAAAATAGTTTGTCTTTTTGTTCTGACATTTAAAAAAATGTAACATCTCTCTGAGGCGTATATGGTTCCAAATGTATTTGTAGGTGAACTGGGGCATATTCTCAAAGAATCTTACCTTAACTTTAGGAGTATTCCTAAACCACATTAAAAGTTGTTATGTAGGATTTCTTAAAAGTAATTCACAATGCCTCAGAGACCTACTTTTAGTTAGGATAAATGGCAGCTTTTAGGCTAAAATAAAACCTCCGTTACTCTGGTTGAGGTCAGCTCTCATGCACGAGCCAGCTTGCATTTGGATCAGAGATTGGTTGATGAGTAACAGGTGCACAGCTTCGGTAGAAAGAATGCTAACGGTGATCACAAGCCACAAATGAAAGAGTATTTGCACCGTTTTTACTGTATTTTTGAGAGCACGTTTAGAGAGAGGAAGTACACAAATTAAACTTGATCTTGAAAAGTGCATATATTTTAACGTGTTTTAGTGCCGTTTTGCATACAATCGCGAGTTGGTCTTATTGACTTAAAAGTCCTCTGGACTACCCCTAAGCTGTCCCAGACTTAGGTGCTACCTTCATGTTTCAAAACTACAAGAGTTGAGTAGGAAGACACTCTCCATTTTATAAAATGACGGACTGCTGCATCCCTAAGTTGAACCAGGAAGATCAATATCACCTGCATGAGTAGATCCCTCATCAGAGGAGTTCTGTGAGCCATCATCACTGTAGTAGATCTCTCCTGGATGCAGCCCCACTGAGACCTGCTGCCCCGAGGAGATCTGGAACTGCCCAGCGGCAGGAACGCCTACACACACACACACACACACACACACACACACACACACACACACACACACACACACACACACACACACTTTATTACTTTAAGATTAAAGACACATTATTTACTTTAAGATTATTCAGTGACCGTTAAAACCCAATGTTAGATTATTATAATTGTAACAATATTACATGTAACTTACACCTTTCTTACAAAACTTTTTTATAATGACAAAATGTAAGCATAAACTTCACTCAGCAGTTCTCATAAAATATCATACCTTTTGTGTGAAGGATTTTAGAGGATCTTAGAGGATGCTATATTTGAAAATTAAAATGAATCAGTTTCAAACATAATAAAAACAATGAATCAGTTTCTCAGTAAAGGTGCCATTGTGCTTAAACTACTGATCTCTACCTGATCTGTATCCGTTTCCTCCAGATCAATGACATCATGTCCTTTGTGATTATGAAGTAAGCAGTGTGAGCAGATTGCTGATTGGTCGGTCCTGCAGTAGAACTCCATCTCTCTGTTGTGCTGCACACAGTGACTGTGTTGAGTGAGGTCCTGTAGTTTGTGTCTGTCAAAGTCTGGATCAGAGTAGTGGGGTTTGACACAGATCATACAGTAGGAGTCTCCACAGGTTTCACAGGTCTTCACTGCTGGATTACAACATCCAGACACGTCACACAGCAGCTGTCCAGATACTCTGCAAGGAAACAATAGTATGGAAGAATAGTCTCCATCCCCAAGCAGAGCTCAAAGGAAGAATTATACGTTTTTTAGACACGCTTAAAGGAAAACTCCGGAGTAAGTTTAAGAATAGCCCTGTTGCACGAGCCTTCTAACAGCAACAGATTTTGCATGGAATCATACAATTTCGAACAGCATAGACCGAACACGAAGCACTTTACATTGAGTCAACGGGACCTCAGATCTTCCTTTCGGTTTTGAATATTGAGTTCCATTGATTCAGTGTAAAGTGCTTGTTCGCTGCGTTCAGTCTATGCTGTTCCAAATAATTTTGTTCCACTTGCTAACTAGTGCATTCAGCAGGCTCATTCAACAGTAGGGCTGGGACGGGCCATGAAAAATATCTGTACCGTTCGATTCGCATGCGACGGTTTGGGACATGTGTGTACCGTACGGGTTTGACGGTTCATGTGGCATAAACAGTCAACCAACCATGGACTGTTATAATAACTGTACAATGAGCGAGGAACACGGCCGCCATCATAATCAAGATAACACAGCGTATGTTTCTTCCCCACTGCATTGGGCCAGTCTGGAGGCAGACAGGTGCACCGGTAGCCTAATACACGCCAGTGGAATCATCAAACATTTCCATTCTCAGTGCTGCCATCAAAACGTAGCAAGATGACAGAATTTTATTTTAAGAGAGAAACAAAGACCGAAGCACATGATTTTGATGCTATTATGATAGACAGTGGCTTTGTGAACGTCGCTGCAGTTTAATTGCCGTTTTAATAAGCCAAATATTCAGCTAGGTCATCGGTATCGCATTATATACTATTGGCAACGACTGGTAAGGGAAGAAAAGTGTAGTTTAAAGCAAACCGTAGACCTTTTAACTTCAATCTAAATGGTAGAAAATTTCATATTATACAGAACTAACTTGTTAGAAAAGCAAGCAATATCTATGGGTTGCCGCGCAACTTTTAGAATGTTTTCTCCTACTTGTTTTAACCTCTGCAACGGTGCCGAATTACGGAGTTTTCTCGCAGCTATAGTGAAATGCAACTAAAGCGTTCACTTTCCCCGCATTTGGGGATGCAATAAACTCCATTGCGATCTCACTAAAAAATAATTTCTCCTTCACATGTAGGAGGTGGCATCTTGCATTCTGTTACATCTCCAGACTGTCCTCACGAAAGATGCCTTTTAGCCTATTCAAGCAGCGCTATAGGCTTAACTACTAAAATGTCCTAAGTTTGCACGTTTGTTGCTGTATTATATTTTAGTCTCCAGCATCTAGCTTCTTCACCTACGCTGCTCCTACCCAGCATAAAGATCGTCTGCACCCATACTGTATTCTTAAAAGGGGCACCGGTAGATTCTTAAAAGGGCAATGTCTTAAAAGGGTCACATCACTTTTGATACAGGTGGGCCAGGTTATGCTACATTACCATTACTGCCATGTATGAAAGGTTGAACAATAATGATGTAAACATGCTGGTTATGAAATAGTGCTCCACCTCATTTAATGACCTGGTTTAGAAACTAACATGGGTCTAATTTACTTGTTAAAATACCGAAACTATGCAACGGTAGTTTGTCACTTATTTAACCCTTATGAGTTTGCAGGTCTGGTACATGGTCTGGTCTGGTACATATTTATTGGGGGGGGGGGTGTTTGAACTGAACCGAACCGAAAACCGTGATACGAACCGAACCGTGAATTTTGTGAACCGTCCCAGCCCTATTCAACAGGGCTTGAAATCATTCCAAGGCACCGTTTTAAGATGGGCATACACTGTACGATTTTTGCCCCTTTTTGAGCTGATTTTTCATTTGTTCGAGAATTTCTTTGGATCGGGCCAAGATTCAGCTTACTCGTGCGCCTTGCATCGTGTAGTATAAACAGGGTAATGAAAAGCTATTAACATCTCACAACCACTCCCTGATCGACAATTGTATGGTCGGATGAAAACCAAATCTGTTTCAGATTCTGTCGTCCCTTGTGAGGGTGTTCACAGTTTGCAGAGCCACGACAGGATTCCCCTATAAACTCAATGCCTTTCCCTATGTGGCCTGCTTGTACGATTGGTAAAGAGAAAGTGTACTGAAACCATGGCGACAAGTGTGCTCTGACTCTGGACTAAACCAAAAAGAGCATTTATTTGGATCAATAAAAGTTGGTGCATAATTCAGCAAATTTATGCATAATGCAAAATTCACTTCTTGGCCAGATGAAACAAAGCCCATATTATAGCACCCTATAATAATCATGAAATTACCATGTTATTACTAGGTAAATACCTGAAAATACTGTACCGTAAAAGGAAGGGTTACCCAAGTTGAGCTTTGGCTCTCGCACTTTTCTTCCAATACAACTTAACTGCAGTTGTGGAATCTAAAGTCAGGACGCAAAATTTATGAATCTGCAGTGAGACTCAGGTTGACTTACTTCCTGCTCTTGGCTTGTCCTCTGAAATTCCATGGTCTGCCCATAGACATGTCACTCTTCATGGACCACACACTGGACACAGGAGACGGTGGCCTTCCACTCCATACTCTACAATAAACACATTACAGGGCAGTCATTAACATTGTAGGCTAGGGTGTTACCATTGAGAAGAAGATTTGGCAGCCGCGTATAAATGGTGAAAGGTATGTGATGGTTTGGGATCATTTACATCCCAGGCCAAGGGAAGTTTGAGGAACTTAAACATTCTCATTTCAGTTAGCCAATGAGAACATAGCTGGGTCAGTGACGTTTTAGGTTTTCAAAACATATTTGCTAACAGCGAAGTTTAGCTATCTTTGCTAGCTCTATCCTCATATTGATAGAGGCGAATATAATTTTAAAAAATATATAATCATCTGTGAGTATGTGTACATACATCAGCTCTAAAACACACCACCATGAACAACTATATTTGTGTTACTAAAGTTTGACCGTCATATTATAGCCACTAGTCTCCATTAAGAATGCCTCCATTAAGAATGATAAAGCGGAGCTACCGTCTATTGGAGCTAATTTATGATAACAATGTTGGTTATGTTAGTCTCAGGGCTGATAGTGGAAAAAAATCCTGAGCCTGAATTTTTCTTCCATCGCGGGGAGGTGGGCACGGGTGGGGGTGCTATATTTGCTTTGCACTATTAGAACACTACTTGGTTATGAGCAAATTCCATATCTTCAGCAAGGATGCACATTTCATTCAGAACATGCCATTTATCAATCATCACTTATACTTAGTGTACAATGAGAAGAAAGTGTTTAAATTTTAGTTTAATCCTATTTTAACCCCACCTCTTTATATCTCAAGGCAAGCATTTTTTCCCCAGTCATGTTGGTACGCCTGAAATCAGGCACGGCGCCTGAATACTATCAGGCCTGTAGTCATGCTATTATGATAAAATATATTTTCGTTTCAATTTCTAATTGCCCTCAGCTGCTTAAATACTGTTTGAGTGGTAAAGAGTCCAACCTCAGACAGCTAAAAACCATCATGTTTATACAGTACCAAACTGAGTACAACTACAGACCTGTATCCTCAGACATAATTACACTGTGAGTCCATCTCACCTGTCAGTCTCCTGAGTTCCTCCTGTCTGCTCCTCCATGTGATGATACCTGGCTGTAGTCTTCTGCTCTCTCCCTCCACCAGACTGAGGCATTTTCACTGGGTAGGTCCAATCCCCTGAGCCAGATGCTGTTCCAGGCCAGGTGTGTCCAGTACTGCCCCCTGGTGTCTCTTTGGGGAATGGACTTTTTAAAGGGGCTTTCTGCACCCTCTCTTCCCCTCGGGCTCCCTTCCCTGGCTGGTCCCCATGGAAATGCTTTTTCAAAGGGTCTTTGATCATCTGCTCTTCCCCCCAGGCCTGCTCAGTGGAGCCCTCTAGCTGCTGATCAGGGAAACTCATCTTCAGAGGGAGCACAGTTCACACGATCACCTCCTACATTGGGGAGACAAAAAACAGACATGAAGATGACAAAGTCAATGCTTAAATAAAAATCTACCCATCTCATTCTAGGGGTCATGCTGAAAAAAAAACTGAGCCAATTGTCATGTAACAAGATACAAACATAATTTCATCAGATTTACCAACAAGACCATCTGATCCATTAACATGCATGCCTCATTTACTGCTCACCAATATTCCAATAAATCTAAAACACTTCACACAAATACATCAGACAATCACATCCATTGCAACTACAGACACACACTGTACTGTGATGGGTAAACACAGACGCCCTGAAAGGTGATTGTGTCCAGTCACTGCAGAATTTAGAGCCTTTTCTCAGAGCTTTGGGGGGGGGGGGGGGAGTAGCCTACATAAGATACAGCTGATCTAAGATCATTGGTGAACTGTACTGGAAAATACATTTCTATGCACGTGGTTTTACTAATAAAATGCTAACTCTAACCCTAACCCAGCAGTGTTGGAAGTAGCACATAAGGGTTGTACCAGAACGCTTAATTAACTTGAAATTTTCAATTGCTGTACTTTTTTAGAACTATTACAGGCTTACTAGAATTACGTATTGGTCAGGTGTACACACAACCCAAAAGAAGAAAAAAAAATATTTTTCGGAGAGGGTTGGCCCAGTTGTGATGGTGTTTTGCCTTATTTTTGCAATCTTTTAAAACAATTTGCAGTCTCAGTCATATGTATCTGTATGACAAATACTCAGTGAGTAATCTGATATAGAAGAATAGACCTGTGTGAATTCAGGGGAAAGGGTGCAAGCCTTGCACTCCACCGGTCATGTGTCCAGGGCCATGCCCCACTAGTGGCAGACGCCCCACAGTTTGAGAAATGCTGGCTTAGACTGACCTTATGGAGCAGGGCAATTCTTCCTCAAAATGGCTCCCTGTGGCAAAATGCTGGACTCTGGACTGCAATCACTGATAGTCAGCCTTGTTCAATCTGACTCTGACCACCTGATGTTCATATGGGATATAGGCTATTGTAGATGTGCCGTTTTTACACTGTCCAATCCTATTTTAATCTCCAAGCCTTACTTGAATCACTTGAATAATTGGTGATAGAATCCATCAATTGGTGATAGAATCCATCAGGGGTCAGAATGGCATCACATCCAAGTGTATTTGGTTTTCTATTTATTTACTTTTTTAACTTTCGTTTTGTAGCCTACTGCAGTAAGAATATATAAAAAACTAAGCCGTTTTAAAAGTATGCAATTAATTTCAGTGCACCAGCAACGTGGAGGGATTGTTCGCAATCATTGGTAGAATTAAGCAAGTAGCCTAACGTTACCTGATAAGACGACACTGTCAGAACACCAATGCTGAACCCAAAGAACACATGCCGAATATGCGTGGATCAGCTAAGTTATCATGACAAACGTAGTACTACGTTAACGAAATATAGTGCCAAAACCTTTGACTATGATTCTTCATCTGAATAAGACGTAGGCCTAGGCGTATTTGCAGTAGACTAGTCCTGAAGTGTTCGGTTCTCTATTATTAAAATGTAGGCTATATGAAAATAACCTCGAAAGTAAAAAGCGAAAGTAAAATAGTCTAACGTTACATTCACCTAATTCAAGAATATGTGCTTATGTTTAACATCTCTCGGCATCTTCGATATAGACTATGTACTGTTTACAATCTACATGTTCACATTATAAAAATAAATCTAATTTCTACTCACCTTACAACGAAGCCTGCGGCGGACTACACCTGATTCGATCACTTCCGGGAGGAGCTACATAAGACGCGTCCCATCCACAGCAGCCTTAAAGGAATAGTCCACCTCTTTATGAAAATTGGTTATTCACACCCTTACCTGGAGTTACATATGTGGGTAAGAGCATTTTAGTCTCAGTGCATGTGTTGTCCTAGTCTGGCAACCCCATTTCTACCTTTAGCTTAGCATAGGCACTGGAGAGTAAAGTTGCCAAGGAGTTGCTATCTGGCAACTTTGCATTCCAGCGCCTATGCTAAGCTAAAGCTAAACAATGGGGGTAATTGGTGATGCTATACTAGGAAAACGCATGCACTGAGACCAAAATGCTTTTACCCACACATGTAACTCAGAGTAAGGAGGTGAATAACCAATTTTCATAAAGGGGTGGAATATTCCTTTAAATCTAGACTGACGGTCGGTAGGCTACATCTGATGTTATTCACGCGGACAGAGGTGATCACATTTTTAGCAGTCTTTTCTGATTGATTAGGCACAATTTTAGAAATCTATGGCTGATCATAATTAACAAACTTTACACACTAATAGAAAAACATCTTGTACTTTCAAAAGCAAACATTTTACCGTTTACGTTTAAATGTTTCACACTGTTTAACACTTTTTCAATAATGGAATTCTTATTCATAAGAGTATTCAACTCATGTAATTAGTAAGCAAAATTATGGATAGTCATCTGCATGATGGTACATGACATAAGCCTAAATTTGTACAAAGTTGATAGCCTAGGTCATAGGATATAACCTAGTGTTTATAACTCATTGATTCTTCAAAATTACATTTCAACAAGGATTCATGTGATTACACTAATATATTTGACATGATTGATCATTTTGTACATAGCGATTTGATTGTTTGGTGCCGGTCATACTCCAGTACTCAAAATTATTGATTGTTTACGACATCACCACTCCAACTTTAGCTAGATTAACACATGGTGGCCAAGGAGTTGGAGTCGGGATCTGAGGGTGGCAGATTCAAATCCAAGGAGGTTGGAGTGCAGTGATTGTGCAGTGCTTCCCCATGTCCAATATCCACAGACGTGGTACCCTTGCCCTCAGGTGCAAGGTGCCTAACCCCCAAACTGCTCCCCGGGCGCTGGAATAAGAAAATGCCCACTGCTCCACACGAGGGTGTGAAACTCTGAACCTCCCTAAGATCCCTAAGTCATACATTATAGGCTATACTTTGTATATCGAGAAATACATTCATATGTTGTCACATAATACATTGAGAAATATATGATTGTTCTGTAATGGTGGTTAGATGGCTAGTATGGCACATCCCTTGTTTGGAAGTGGAGGTGAGATTTTCTGAAAATCTGATGTACTTTAGATTATTAATGCGTGTTTGTTGGGAGTCAGCCATTCAATAGTTAGGCCTAATGATTTCATTGTGCTGCTCTCAATCCACTCAGTATAGTATTGAGAGCAGCACACTTAAATTATTAGGCCTTACTCCAGTATTTGGATGGCATTGCTGACTTTACTCCCATCACAAGCATTACCAATCTAAAGCACAGTGTAACAATACTGTGTTGGACTCTTCACTGAGAGGCTCATGTCAAAGCTGAAATAACCTTCATGGAATGTGTATTTCTGGATCATTCTGACTGACTTCTTGCTCTTACAGCATTCATGTGAATTGGCCTTGTTACTTTTTCTTTCTGTCCAACCCCGCACATCCACCCACCCGCAAAGTTTTTCCTTAAGTTACATTTACATTTACATTTATGCATTTAGCAGACGCTTTTATCCAAAGCGACTTACAAAAGAGGGATAACAATTAAGCTGCAACACAATACAAGTAAGTGCCTACTGGGAGTGCCATTTGCTAATAGGAGAGCAAGTGCAAGAGTTTAGAAGTACTAGATCAGTGCATTCCAAGTAATTTAACGAATTAGGACAAGAGATACTCTTGAAAGAGCTGGATCTTCAAGAGTCTCCTGAAAGTAGAAAGAGTGCCTGTTGTTCTAATAGTCTTAGCCCACCGTATGCCCGACATGTTAGCTAGTAATATATCCTCTGTAAGTCATTCTTTTTTTACCTTACTGTAACACAAACATGTTTTACAGCTTTAAAAATTAAATGAGGTGGTGAACTTGTGCACTCTTAGCAAAAGTCTGTAAGGACCACACATGGGTCTTGAACCCATTATCTTGTCAAACCCATGGCATGGGAGTGAAATGTTCTAACCACTGAGCTAAAAAGCCTGGGCTCTGGCTGAGAGGTTAAAAGCATTTTTGACGCTAGGATGTGAGGATTTACTACATACTGCCGCCAGGTAGCCGAGCTAGTTGGCACCCATTACACGCTTACTGCCATGGAAGGTCTGATATTTCTGCATTATTTTATGCTTTATTTTATAAAATTAATTTTTTAGATAAATTGCTTTGTTTTTTAATCCCTCGCAGTGGTAGTGCAGTGGTTAAGGAGCCTAACTAGCATGAGAAGTTGTCTGGAAGGCATGGGTTCAAATCCTGGCTGCCACTGTTGTGCACTTAACCCCGAGTTGCTCTAGGGGAGACTGGCTCTGAAGTACTTGAGATCTCTAAATCGCATCATTTCTTTAGCCTCAGATAAATTAATAAATAAATAAATAAACAAACCTACATACACAGCACATTGATGGACTCATGTGCTATATTTTCACTTATACAACAATTAGTTCCGGTCGAACTATTTCAAAATTTCTGATAGGATGAGATGCATTCCAAGCGTTACTACGAGTGATGATATCTGGCAGCAGCACCCTGGAGACTCTTTACATTTGTTAATCAGTGCACATTGACTAGTTGACTAGTTCTCACCCTCCGTTGAGTTTCTTGTTTTCCTGTAGCCTGGTAAACCATGTGAGATTGGATGTCTATTTAGTCTGGCCTCAATGAATGGATACAACGGGAGATTGTTGATGAGCACAACCCGTTGTCTTTCAAACCATATCTGTGCGTATAGGCCAACGCTCTGTCGTTTCTCCCTCAAAACCCTGCTCGCTTTGATTCAAAACACATCTCTGATGTGTTTTGAATCAAAGCGTGCGGGGTTTAAAACCAATCATAACGCAGAGATGTGTTTTGAATCAAAGTGGGTGGGGTTTAACACCAATATCTGCGTTATGATTGGTTTTGCCAGATTCCTGGCATTCTTGGCAGAATTGGAGAATGATGCGAGGCTAGACCCACTCGCAGACAAAAGATTTTGGCGTCCAGCGGGTGGTGCTAGTTTGCTAGGCTAGTTTTCCTATATGAAGTAGAAAAAATCTGACATTCGTCAGAGCCGTATATAGAGAGAGTTCGGACAACTTGCAATCTTTTTTCTCGACTCAGTTCTGCTCTCTGATTGGCCCAGAGGATATCACGTGTTTTATGGACCCCATGTTGTAACCCTTCCTAACGTCTCGGTCTCGTACACTAAACGCGGAGCTCCGCACTTAATCGCGTTTATTTGGCAGAATAAAGGTAACACACGCCAAGACATGCAGTTGTGTAGCTTGATCTGTCCTTCATGAATACGCAACACCCGTTTTCGTAACAATGTGTTACTTTACAGCTGCCACATGGATAGTAACGTCAACAGCTGCAACAGCTGAAAAGTTTTACAGGATGCATGTCTCATCTTTTAAGCAAATTATTTTTGAACAATTATGTCTAAGATCATAAACTCAACTGCATTCAATAGAGGACAGATGTGGGATGCTATTGACAAAACATTAGATGTCAGTCTTGCACAACCTTTTAGTAAATTACGTTCAAAAACTGTTTCATTCGTCCCTGATCTCCCCTACTGAACCTCGACCTGGATAAACGAACTAGTTTCGTTTCGAGAATGATCATAACAAACACACACACTAACCATAATGTCTTGGGACACATGTTGGATCACTCCACAAATGAATATTACTGAAATAGATTTACTATCATGCCGTTAAATGATTGTGTTGAATTCGGTTCAAGTCCATGCTAATTCATGCTAGTTCACTTCCCACAGTCCTAGCCTGAGTCGTTGTCATGGCAATTTATGTCACTACACGGAAGAACTAACGGCAAAATGCAGCCAGGCTCGGTCAGGCTGGACAAAATTACATTTCCCATCGTTTATAGATATTTTCCTGGAGAAATTAGATACAGGTTTATTTAGTTATGAATTGTTTTCATGTTTTCTGAAGTCATAATTGCACGTATTACCCTGTGAAAGCTAGAAATGATTATTTTAGTCCGACGTCTCATAGGACTACGTTATAATCGTGGGTTACACAATGGCGACCAAAATTCCAATTGGCCGAACTTTCTGTATATACGGCTCTGACATTCGTAGTACTTGGCTGACATCTACAGGTCAATATTGATATTGCAGGCTATTTTCCTGAATTAGGCGAGAGACAGACTTTTTGTCTGGTTTACACTCTCGTGAAATAAATAACTGAGGGTCAGAGCTGTTTTGTAATAATTCAACATTAAGAATTAATGTCAGTGTCTAGCTCAATTAGGAAGATTGGAGTGTCACATTCTTACTGATATGTAACAAGAATGAATTTCTCTGAATTTAAATTCCTGAAATTCCACTTCCTTCCATTCAAATTCAAATTCAATTCAACTTCCTGTTGGGTGGAGCCAATTCAAATTCAATTCAAATTCATTCATTGAATTGAATTAAATTCTGAAATTCTGAATTTTGTACAAGCCTGGTTTGTGCAGGACTGTTAATCAAATGTAGTGTCTTTCCTGCTTATACATTCAAATACACCAAATTATGAGACATGGAAAAGACTAACTTTAGGCTACCAGTACTTGGGCAATTTGTTTGGATAAGCAACTACTGTTGGTTTCTTTCTGCTTCCCAGGCCTGACTGAACTTTTCTTATGACAGTTAAACTTAAACTCAATCTTTCCCCCAGGATTCCAAGTGAGGTTCCGAGGTGTATTAGCAAATACTGGCATTTGTAGGATTGAGTTCAGTTTTTAGTCCATGTAAATACAACCATGCGAACACAGGGATAGATTAATTTAACAATATCTGCAAGAAATTAAGAAAGCTTTGACAAAAGGACAGTAATTTCTGCAACAGGAAGACAGAGTAAGACTGTTGTGGTTGTGGCTATATTCTGTTGCGAAGTTCACAATCTACATGCAATCCACAATCTACCCTCTGAACAGCTACAACTTCAGTATTTGCAACCGAGCTCATACTGTACACATCTGCAGCATTCCAAACAACAATACTTTTTTAAAATTATACTATACTGTGTAATTTACAGCTTCACATTTTCTAAATGTCCAACTATAGTTGTTGACAATTCAAATAGTTAATGTATCTACACAGTGGTTAAAGTGGGATTTGCCAGGTGGGGGAACCCTCATTTTTTGTGTCGCCAAAAAACAAAACAAAACAAAAAAAACATATTTGTTCCTAACTCTCTCATTGTTTGACATTTAATGGTTTAGTGGCTCTTCTACACCATACATGGGTAACTTACGGCCCGGGTGCAACTAGGTTGTGTTTAATTGCAATCATCTAATGTGTGGCCCTCCACTTGCTTTGCCAAAGTTCTGTGGCCTTCAGAACTTCACAGTGTTGCCCACCCCTGATCTACACTAGCTGTCAACATTGAACATTACTGAACACAAAAATATACACAACCTTGCTTTTTACAATTTAATGTCAGTCCAAAGTATTGATCAACATAGAAAATAACAAAGAACAAAACATGACAAGACAACCACTTTCGTTTAGGCCACCCTGCCTGTTGTTTAGGTCACAGGGAGCAGTCGTTTAGGCTACAGCAGCTGATATCTTTGCATCTCCACCAGGGGTGAAAGTAGTTAGAATTTCTTACCTGTACTACAAAAAAAAATAAATAAATAAATAAATAAAAAAATAAAAAAATCAATAGCCTATTCTAGTGCGCCCTTGTGTTATGTATGGCTCAAACAAAAAGGTAAGCAGGCCTATGGCATTGGGCTAATTTCACACACATTCCGACATTCCATGGTAGCAAACTGAACATACTGTCATACTAATTATCTCTTTTTCTGACTTGAAAAAATGGGTAATAACATTTAAAACATAATGAAATTCACTTTTTTTCAAATAATGCACATGGGAAGCCCACAAACTGGGAAGTCCCAAATAGATATAAGCTTTTAGAATATTCATGCACAAAAATGTAAAACCACTTTTATCTATTTAGGACTTCCTAAATTGTGGACTTCAAATATGCATTATTTGAAAGAAAGTGAATTCAGATATGATTTAAATGTTATTACCCATTTTTTCAAGTCAGAAAAAGGGATATCAATGCATTAGAGTGTTCCGTTTACTACCATGGGATGGTTTGTTTATTAAACAGCTCCTAGGAACTCTGCCAGGGCTGTGCAGAGACCTTTGGAGGGGCAGGGACTCAAATTTTAAAAAAAGAGCACATTGAGCAAAATTTACAAACAACATGCCAATTCTAATTACAAGTATTTTTAATTACAAGAGGGATGGAGAATGCTGTATTTTGAAAAATAAAACTCTAAGTCTCCTATCTTAATATATCCAACAATAATGCTTGTTTTTATACAGAGGCTAGGGGCGTCAGGTCAGGAATTTTGTAAGCATTTTCATGCAATGTCCTTCATTCTGGTGCATTTTACCAGGTTGCTATAGCAATTAAATTAGTTTGAAAAGTACTATTGCCACATTACAATAGTTCTGAAAGTGGCAGGCCCACATGTCACCTGTGCGACTCAAAACCTACTGTGTGTGTGTGTGAGCATGTGACTGGCCTGGCTACCAGGCACAAAAATATTTTTTTCTTTCTTTTTTTTATCATTTACTCAATTGTAGTCATGACTTTGAGCCTGTGTTTGAGTGTAACATCTAGGCTACTTGGTTATCCCTTTTATACAGTAATCTATATATATATATATATAATAAAAATGATGCAGCACAGCTCATCATCATGGTCTAGATCAAGAGGATGAAAACAACAAACCAAAAATGTATATAGCCATTTCTACTGTTCCTCTTTTTTTATTTTTTATTTTATTTTTTTGTAGAACTCTATAGGATTAGTTGCTGTACTCTATGCAAGTCTAGCTGCTACAGCAAAGAAAAAGATCTGAAACTCAAACCCCTCCCCTTTCTTGTGTGTGAGACTTCAGCACTGAAGTCTGAACTGGGAAACGGATTTGGGGTGTTCACTTTCTGCAAATGAGAGATGGAAAACTCTTCTATTCAAATTACAGGTCTATATCATAATGTGTGGTGTTTTTGTTTAGTTTTATTTTTTGAGCTCTTGGTTATTAGATGGAAGTCCAGCAGCTAACTAAGCCAGGTTTATAATATCAAATAAATATATTTCCCTAGCCAAATGATCTTTAGACTGAAATTGAACCACCTTATTCTCAAGCAAGTACATTACAAGTGGTACCAATGCATGCCTCTGGTTGTGTACTTTAATTTGATACCGAATACTTCCATTGTAGATGCAGGTATGTCCATATCAAAGCTTCCAAAAGACAATGAAGCAAAACCGCTTCACCCGCTATTGTATTTTTCGACGCTCGCGTGCGCAAAAACAAAAAACAAAGAAAAAACTTCGGAGTGCCAGATGTCAGAAAATGTATTTGCAAATGGCACAAATAATTGGTGAGACATTTTAGCGAATTTCCAAGTCTGAACAACAAGTGTTACTGTCACAAATGCCAAAGACAGGCAGGCCCTGTCAGAAGGGCACTTTTGACATCAAAGAGCAAAGGGCGGTAACCCTCATGTCTTACCACTACGGCGTACCGTCTGTCAATCTTATACCGGTACGTAGTATAGGTGCGTACCGGCTTACTTTCACCTCTCATCTCCACTTTTTATTATTATTGTACATTCGTTAGCCTATTATAAGACATACATCAGCTCTACTGGTCTGTCTGAGTAGCCTACATATCTATGGTAAATTATTTAATAACCAACTTAAGTGTGGAAACGTTTTAGCCTATTTAATAAAGGGTGATTTATAAATTCATAAAATAGTGGAAATAATCATCTGCATTGCGTTAGACTCGCGCGGGCTTGTGAGAATTAAAATAGGCCTAGTGATTTATAAAATAAGCATCGCATTGTCATCGAAAGGGTGACTGATCTGAAACCACCACATTCGTTGGAAAATAATTATTGATAATAACTTGTTATTCAGAAGCCAGTTAGGTTCGTGGTTTGTGAGAATATTTTTGGAATCCTAATCACATAATTTCCACAGTAAGCACTTGCCCTGTAGCCTATTACGTGAAAATAAATGGTGATTTATATATTCATAAAATTGTGGAAATAATCATGTTATAATTAGCCTGCTCTAATATCTTAGATTACTGGTATCTTAAAATAACGAAACGATGTGACAATAGGCTACATGTTACCATCGAGCCTATCAACTTGTTGCCCGAAACACATCAACAAGAAAGAAAGAAAGGACAACATCCCGAAGTTAATGGCACAGCTATTATCTCTCCTCTCCTCTCACAAAACAATATAATAATAATAATAATAATCTTTATTTATATAGCACTTTTCAAAAGCATGTTACAAAGTGCTATACAATATCACAATACATAGAAGGTATAAGACAAAAAAGAGAAATAAACTTAAAGACTAAAAAGAACTAAATACTAAACCTAAAACAACAAGCAAGGCTACAGGAATAACGAATGTACAATAATAAGAAGAAGTGGAGATGCAAAGATTTCAGCTGCTGTACCCTGGCATAAACGACTGCTCCCTGTGACCTAAACGACTCGTCTGTTGGCCTTAAAAGACGGCAGGGGGACCTAAACGACTCTTGCCTAAACGCAAAATAGCTAGTGAGAAAAAAAAGACAGGCTAGCTTTTAAGCTGAAGTGTGCAGCAAAGTCAAAGCAGGAGATGTCATGCACGCATTTCAGGGACAGTAGGGCTTACTTTTCAATAGGTGTTCGTTGAACGCATGAATTGGTCTATATCGCGAAAGATCAAGTTGATAAATGTTATCCCGCATGCGACTTCAGGACTTCTGCCAAAGTGACTGACTGCGTGTTTGTGAAGGAGGGGTCAGGGGATAAGGGTTTCGATTTGGAGAAGGAAAATCAGCTTCATGAAAGAGGAATACACCACGTTCACTACACGTTGTGTTTGCAATGTTGCATCGCAATTTAATGCGTCTTGTCGTCAGTGATCATTGACACAGATAGGCCTATATTGATTTTTTTTTTTTCGGAGGTGACGTGCCGAAACGCAGTACCAAAGCGTTCCGGCCCACTTTAACCCCTGTCTACACAACATACAAGCAACACATTAAAGAATACTACTTCATCTTGAGATTAAAACCATGAAAATAATCTTGTTCATACAATGAAAAGACTGCAGTTTCAGCTATAATTTACAGGAAGCGTTCATGAAATCAATCACCTACTATAAATCACACAAATTCTCTAGACATCTGGATTTCAGCACCTCAGAGACATGATCATGGCTACATATAGAGAGAGTTCAGACAACATGTACACATAATACTCACATATTTATTACTATGTCAAGTTGATAAATGAAAATCAGATAAAGACAATTAGAAAGTGTGGTGTTTTTTCTCATGAATTGATGTTAAAATGGTACGTACGGTCATGAAAATGTAAAAGGCCTCTGTCTAAAAAGTAAGCTTATGTGTCTGCCTTTGTTCACAATAGAGATAGGCCACTAGTCTCTGTATGCTGATGTGTGTAAAAATAATTTCCTACAGACCATATTTGGATGTTATTATTACCAAAGAAAAACATTCAGTGTCCGGTCTGATAGCAGGACAAGAAGCTACTGTATAAAGACCTTAAGGAGGCTACACTCTGAACACCTGCAAAATGAGGTCATGTAACACAAAGAGCCTTATGTATGAGTCAAATGGCTTTCCTGTAATTCAACTTAAGGAATTTTACATGTTGTGTTTTACCATACCACTGGTTATCATGCTGAATGTGTTTTTGGAAAGTACCGTGCCTGTGATTGAAATCTTGTAACATGAAGTATGTAACTTCAGACAAAAAAAACCTGTTACCACTGGGTATAAACAGAATGTCCTTTGCATGCTATTTACAATTTTTATTCATTTAACTGTCTTTAATCGCATATAATCATTTCAATTTAATGAGCAGAGGCATAAGTGTCTGATCCAAGCTGGAGATATTCTGGAACACCAAGTGCATGATTTACAGTCCAAAAAGATAAGAGGGATACATCTCCAAGGCCATAATAAACGCTCCATACAACCGTAGTCCAACAGCCCCATCTAAGGGTTGAAAAGCAATACACCAGTTTGATACATATGTGGTCTAATAGCTCCACCTTGTGACCAAGAGAAGTAACAAGGTGTGAAACAAATGCTGACACTATGCTTCTCCCGGTAACATAGTAGACCTAGGCTATACGTGTTACTGTAAAATAAAATCAGCATCAGCATTATTCCTGGCGCGGAATAAGTTCAATGAGCAAAAAACACAACAAAAGATATTTCCTTGTTATCTTTTTTGCTGTTTTTTTAATACCTGGGAGCTGATTCAGGAGGAGTGTCTTCACAAGAATCACAAGACAGGTTTGTGATTGGACAAAAAGCATGACTTTTGAATATCTATGTACAGTACATATACTATGTACTGCTAATATGTACATTTTTGTCATGCATGTCTATCAGAAATAGCTGTGATTAACTCAGCAGATGCTGAATGATGCCCATATGCACATTTCTTATGAACAAAGTGTGTAAATATCTTTATATGTGTAATAATTCCACCTAAACATTTGGCTCAACAGGAGTGCCATGTCAGCCACCCACTTCTCAGTCTCCACCAGCCTTATGTCCCCCAATGTTGAATGACTTCCTCAAGCTTATTTTGGCATGGATTGGGGTCAGCTCTTTCCAGGCATCTGGGATATCTGCAGGTAAAGCTTCATCACTCTCTGCAAATTCCTGATTATATTTCATGAACACATACTTCCAGTAGTCTGTGGCCTCCATGCTGGGGTCTCCTGCTATGTGCCAGTCTGGGTAGATATCACTGTAGTTCTTATAGGGGTGATTTCTTCCTTTGGTTTCATCATTCTTAAATGTTTCATCACTGATGACTGCAGCAGTGCATAATACCATCTTATGGGAGTTAGCTTTATAGCCTGCTAGTCCCTTAGGTCTGTGCATGCTACAGAAGTGCATCTTCTGCTCCTTCCCTACTGCCTCACAGGGAGTTCCACAGAAGGGGCACTGGTGTCCACATCCACAGAGTCTGAAGAACAGCAGCTCATGGGGCTTGACAGGCAGCAGCCTGATGACTTCCCTGAGATGATACTGCAAGACTGGTAATGTATATTGCTCAATTAAGGATTGCTGCATGTCTGAGAGGTACTCTATGAGATTATTAGCTGCTGGGTGTTTACATTCTTTGCCATGATGACAGCATCTTCATGGAAGGCGAGTTGGTCATTAAGAGAAGTACATATTTTCTGTGTGAATGTTTTCATGTCTGTGCTTTCCTCTGTCACTTCTCTGGCTTGATCGACTGCATTCGTTATTTTCCTCACCACGGCAGAGAGATGCTTCAGCTTTAGATTTTGCCACATGCCATCCTGGGAAAAGGTTTCAATTATTCTGTCCAAGATCCAGTCCTTAACAAATGTAATTTGTAATTACGAGTGTATTCTTTGAATTTCTCAAATGTGTCTTCCTCAAGCAGTTGTCTTAAAAGGTCAAACTGGAAGTGTGTGCATGTGCTGTAATCTAATCCTCCATCTCCTGACATCATTTCATCTGCGATATCTGCACCTAGCCTTTTGGTGATGTAATCCTGAACTGCTGGTGTCAAACAGGCCTTTGTGAACTCTGCTGCTTTCTTCAGGCACTGATCTTTGTTACGGAACAAGTCAATGAAATCTTCCAGAAACTTGGCTTTGGACTGTTCTAGGTATAGCTTAGGGTCATTGTCCCTGATGAAACGGTCATGCATTTTGAGCTCTTTCTGATTTTCTATTATTTTGTCATGAGCTATCTTGAGGACTTCTTTGATGTGTGTCTTTTGGTAGTTTTTGTTGCTCTTTACTGTATCTGAAATAAACCTCTCACATTCTGTGATGATATTGTTACACAGCTCCTGTGTGTTCTTCTGATACATTATAGTGCCACCCTGCATTAATGTAATCCACTTAGAGCTCACCACAAATTTCTTTTGGCCAGTTGTTCTAAAATAGTCTATATTCACAAGTTTAGTTACATTTCCTGATTTCCCTGATGCCTCAAAATGGGACTTGAGCATATGGAGGGCCTCCATCTCAACATCCAGTCTTTGAAGCCTGACATGAGATAATTCTGCGACCACGTTTGTCCACATCTTCTCAAATTCTCTATTGAGATCCTCATCAGATAAACCATTTTTTTTCCTTCTGCATGATTTCACAAGTTCCTGGACTTTTTTCTCTATTTTCACAGTCTGTGTGTTCTTGATCTTATTGACTTGATCCAAGCCTTCTTTTATCTCTACAGCCTTCAGCAGGGAGGACTTCAAGGAGTTCTCCGTCTCTCGTCTCAAGCAGCAGGCACTGACCTTAAAGTCTTCTTTATATTTCACCACTAAAGCAACACCTCTGTCCTTACACTTGAAGTACTCCTCTATGTTTTTATGGATTTTCCTCTCTTCTTCATCCAGTTTCTCTGATGCTTCAGCAATAATGTTTGTGACATGATCTCTCAGGGAAGCCATGTGGCCATCTGCTCCAGTCTTTCCAAAGTTGGACATTGATGTTTCCTTTGCCAAAAGCCAAGAGTTCATCTCTTTCTGGAAAGACCACTCCCATTTGTTGTATGATGTGCATAACTTTGAGTAGGCATTAGCCACCAAACTGTTCCTGAAGCTGAAGATGAACTTTTCATATTTCACTGCTTCCCACAAACCCTCAGTCCACTTCAGAAAGCCAATGGCATTATTCCTCTCAGTGTCAGATGATGCTTTGAGGGAGTCAATCAAGCTCTTCTTGAGTTCATACACAACTTCACTGTAGCCGGCATTAACTGGAGCCATTGGGGGCGTCCCATGCCACAGTCCAGGGATGTAGTAGCTGTCTTTCTCAGGGTCATACTCCATCACATCAGTGAACTTTTCATAGCCTACTTTCTTCTCCATCTTAGCTGCAGCCCGAGTCATCTCATCCAGCTGCTCCAAAAGCTTCTTCCTGTCTCTCATGTTGCTGTCATGGGCAGACATGTCTGACACATTCTGATGCACAAACACACATCTGGGTTTCTTCCCAACCGCTGCCATCCTGAGAAAGGCGTGAACTACAATCTGCAGAATGTCCTTCATCTCTGTAGAGTTCTCCATGGCAACATTGATGATTGTGATGTCACTGAGCCCTATGACCAGTGTTGCTAGTTCGTTATCATGCTCATAGCTCGAGTCCAGTGCTGCCAGCTCAGGTGATTTTAAGCCTTCTGTGTCAATGATCATGAGGAAGTCACACTTGAGCTCAGATCTGAGATCCTCAGAGACTTTAATGAGCAGCATGAAGGCTCCTCTGGTGCATCTTCCACTGCTGACTTCAAACTGTGCTCCAAACATGGTGTTGAGAAGGGTGGACTTGCCAGTACTCTGCATTCCCAGCACAGTAAACACCAGCATCCTACTCTTGTGTTTCACCAGCTTATGTAGCTCATTCAGGACCTCTGATATCCACTTCATTGGGATGTTTGATGCGTCTCCGTCTACCAGCTCAACTGGAAACCCATCCAGCAGCATCTGGGCACACAGAGCCGGTAGGTGCTGGACTTGGTAGTAGAAAGTCCATGGTAGATCTTTTAGAGTTTGTGCTGGTGTGTTCCTGTTGATCTCCAGGACTGAGCTGAGTGAGAGCTTCCCTCCATGAAGATGGTCTAGGCCCAGAGCAGACAGCAGATCAGCAAGACCAACACCTGGGGAGGGATAGATGAAAATGAGATATGCCGTCGTTATTACAGAAACTTTCTAAAGGATAATGGCCACAGAGAAGTGTTGATATGAAGTTGCGGTAACACTTTATTTTAAAGGAATATTCCACCTCTTTATGAAAATTACCTCTTACGTGGAGTTACAAATGTGGGTAAAAGCATTTTGGTCTCAGTGCATGTGCTTTCCTATTCTGGCAACCCCAATTTTACCTTCAGCTTAGCATAGGCACTGGAAAGTAAAGTAGCCAAAGAGTTGCTATCTGGCAACTTCACATTACAGCGCTTATGCTAAGCTACAGCTAAAATAAAGCTAAAATTAGGGCTGCTAGACAGGGAAAATACACTGAGAGCAAAATGCTTTTACCCACATATTATATATAACTCCAGGTAGGAGAGTGAATATAATAACCAATTTTCATAAAAAGGTGGAATATTCCTTTAAGGTTCACATATTAGCCACTAATACATACCTAATTAATGCCTGTATTAGTGACTTGTAAGGCATGTGTTAGGCAACATTAATCATTTGTTAGGTGTGTATTTACAAATGTATTGTTGACTAATTAGGCATTTATTCTTGATATAATCTTTATGATGTCCTAAT
>JAODXP020000067.1:0-210435 GCA_027497455.2 Sardinella longiceps | reverse complement strand
AGCAACTATATCATGTTTTATTTCTCTTATCAGATGTTTATGCAAAAAATGTCACTTTCATAAAACTTTTTTTTTTACATTTTGCATGCACTATGTAATTTCCATGGAATTACAATTTCTAGTTATTATTATTATTGTTGTTGTTGTTGTTGTTATTGTTATTTGTAGAAGAAGTAGGCCTAGGCCTAGGAATCATCAATACTGTAGTAGTGGTAGTAGTAGCAGGCTTGTACAAGTATTTTATTCATTCATATAATAAATAAATGCTTGGTGCACTTTACTGACTGGACTGGACTTGGATGTAATGCCTTTGGACATTTTTGTCTCAAAGCAATCACAAATGTACCAGGAGCAGCAAACTTTAGGTGAGAAGGACATAGCAGCATTCATTGATTTAGTTGTTTTTTAGTGCAACATGCAATCACAAATTGACGTTGTACATGCAGAACCATTTCGCGATGGCTCGTGGGTCTCACAATCTCAATTATCCCAACATCAAGTCCTTACCTGGAGACTCAATTAGATAACAGAAAATGTCAGGAAAACACACATCAGGCCAGTCTGTGGGGTCGTTTGTCCAATTGGTGATGGAATAGGGACAGTCTGACCCCAGAAACGCCAATTTTTTAAGATAGCGCTCTCAGTCTGTCAGCGACAAGCTCGTAAAATAAGCCATTCTTACCAACGACAGCAGGTGATGTCAATGTCTGTTTTCCCCCACGTTGACTCCACCCATGCATTTGGAGGGCGTTAACCTGACTTGCCGTCTGTATCTATTTCCACAATATCAAGTTACCGTGTGCGTCTTCTTGTTAACGTAAGTTTGATGTCTGATTTTGTTTCCTTATGTTTCTTTGTTTTAAGTCATTATGCTAATTTAAGTCACTGATCTTCCGTTTCCTTTCCAAATCCTTTGTTTGATAAGTTTACCTGTGTGCCATGTGGCAAAATGTTTGCACACACACATACAAACCTACATAAACATACAACTGAACACATGTCTGAATAACCTTGGAACAATGTATTAATAAAAAGCCAACAGCAGTAAAAGCCTCCATCGTCGTCCTGCTGTCCTCCATATCCAGTCTTCTAACAGAGACTCTGTCTGCACACCACACACTCCCTACCACACTCCACGCAACCCAGCCTACAGTTTCTTCAGGTGGGATGACGAGCTTTGCTCCCACATTCGGCAGAAGATCATCAATGAGAAAACCTTTGTCGGCCATCACCTCATCCCCTGGCTCGAGCAAGGAAAGGATGCCGCTGATCTCCGTTATCTCTTTGTCAGAGATGCTCCCGCACTGCAAAAAGTGATTTCTAAGCAAGTAAAAAAAGTCTTGTTTCTTGAAAATAAGTCTTATTTTAAGTAAAAATAGTAATAAAATCTTGTCAAGCAATTTATATCATGCAAAATATTTTCTTATGTTGAGAAAATTGATCTAACTTTTTCTTACTAAGATTTTCCAGCTAATTTCAAGATGAATTTAACCAGTAATAAGCTATAGTGAAAATTGACAAATGATCTCAAGAAAGCAATAAGATTTTTTTCCTTATTTTTTTCTTATTTTAAGTCGAGATAGAAAAAAAATCTTGTCAGGCATTTTTTACTTAAGAAATATTGTCTTATTTTGAGAAAATGGATCTAACTTTTTCTTAATAAGATTTTCCAGCTAATATCAAGATGGATTTGAAAATGTACAAATGATCTCAAGAAAGTAACAAGATTTTTTTCCTTATTTTAAGACTAAAACTCTTAATACATTTTCTCAATACAAGAATCTTAAAGAAAATGACAGAAATGCAAGGTTTTAATCCCTCTTCACAGTCTTAAAACTATTATAACTAGTTTAACACCACAATCAAGATCCAAAAACATATATCAGCTACTTTGCCCATCAGATGGCCTATATGACACAATGACACCAACTCAGTTACTGTACTTGTGTGGAATTTGGGATCTCTGCTGTCATAGCCTACCATGTCCTAAATTATGCACATACATTTAGTCAGTGGCCTATTCACCATGGTATTCATGGTGTATAGCCTACTCTCTTAATCCTGGTCTATGCCTGTTGATAGGTTGCTATCATATGGAGATGGCCTATAAGATGTTGTTAGGGTACTTGAGGTAGTTGGTTGGTCTTTGCTCTAGTAATGGTGGTTGCTATGCTGGTTGTTATTGAAATCATATTGATTAGTAGGTTGTCATGGTGTACACTGGTGGTTGATAGGCTGTTCCTGGTATACAGTAGTTATGGTGCTTGCATACTACTAGACTAAACTACTAAATACACAAATACATATAGGGTGAATAATGCTAAAGATCAGAATACTTATGGTGCCTTAATTGAGACATAATTACTCATTTGTGTAATCCTGTATTTTGAGAAAAGATTTTTGAAAAAATTGCGGGCGCTTTCATAGATGCAACTTCAGATTTGACCCATTGGTGGCGCTATACCATGTTGATCTGAAACTTATTGATAGGCTACTTCGTTTCACTTTGGAAACAATTTGTGGTAGAATTGCATCAAAATAGTTACTAGACAAAACTGGTATTTGATCACTGATATTTTACAAGTTCCCAGTGGCAAACCAAGGTAAGCAGAGCAACGTCATGAAAAAAGCTAAGCAGCATGGTGAGGGATTCAGAGCTGGATGGGAGACCACATGGCCTGACTTGAATTTAGCATAAATGTCTTATATTCAAGCAAATTTGTCTTGTTTTCAGCATTTTTTGTTGACTAATTTTCTTATTTTTGAGATCTAAAGTCTATAAACTAGCCATATTTTCTTAAAACTAATCTTAGTATTTTTTCTTGTTTCAAGAAATGTTGCTTGAAATAAGTCTAGACTATTTTGCTAATTTTAAGAATTCTATTTTTGCAAATTTTAAGAATTCTTACCTAGAAAATTTTGCTTACCCCATTGGCAGATTTTTTTGCTCAATACAAGACAATATGACAGGAATTTAAGAATTTTCATATTATTTCTAGAGGGGCATTTTTTGCAGTGCGGTGTATAGTGGAGAGAAGAAGGTCACCAGACCATGGGGAGCAACTCCAATCAGCCCCTTCAACGTCGTCCTATTCTTATAATAGGAAAACGTTTCTGACTGTAGGGTGAGAGAAGAGGCTGCAGCCACAGCAACTTCTGTACAGTCCAGCACCACACGGACATTTGGACACTGTGTGAGGAACTTTCTTGGCATTACTGACCTCACTTTCTCCCTGCTCACCCAAAGAGGAATTGAGCCCAATATCAAGTAAAGGTAGTTGGCCCAGGTGATGGTCACACGACTCACTGTGTTGACACTAACTTGAAATATGTCAGCCAGACCCTCCAGGATTTCGCGATGTTGCGACTTGCAACTTCAATGCAACTTCTGCTTAGTTTACACTACCCCGGGTCTTCGAGAAACTGGTTATCTTCCCCTCCCCCGAGTAAGAAAACAATCGCATTTACACAAACTAAGAAAGGCGGTGACAATTAACCACCACGTCACAGTTTTATCAAAGATCTTTCAAGGGAGCAACATCGTGGCAGATGGCCACAAAAGTGAAGTATTTCGGTCTGCATTAGCAGCAGTGTCACATTAACGTTACGTCACATCATTAACATTTTCCCTTAAGAAATTATAGAATGATATTAATGTATGTGTGCCATAATATTGTCTGTGATCATTAATGAAACCAACAAATGACCATTCAATCGCTCCTCTGCAAAACAATGTAGTATGAACCAAGTCTGCTTTTTAGCTTTAGACAGAGAGGGTTTGTTTGGCAGTTACCATGACGACATAGCTATATGCTAACTATAAGCTAGTCGATTTGGACTTTGCTCAAACCTCACATATTGCTGTAAACTATGTTTACGTTTGCTCTGTCCAGTTAAAATGAACTCAGTAATGTTACCCGCAGGCTGTCAATAAATTAAATCTCAAATATAAATGTAAAACATTACGTTAGCTAGATCGCTAGCGTTAGCTCGCTAACAACTTGAAATTTTAGTAGGCTATTTACTGCCTGGCAGCTTCATCTGATAGAAATACCAACAGTAACAGTTTACAACATTAGTCTTGAAATCATGTTTAACACTTACAGAATATGAGAGATACATGCCAAAAAAAACCTGATAACTCCAAAAAGACGATTTATTGGTAAAAGTCCTGACATCATTCAAAACTAGGTGGTGCCCCTTGTGAAAATAGAACTGCTATGCGCGAACGTAGGTGCTTCTCGTTTGATCCAACAGTCTTTGGTGCTAGAGCTCCGGTTATGGGTAGTTACACAAATGTCTGAAGACGGGGTTCTCCGACATCTCCACCTTGCCCGGAGTTTGTGGGATTCTCCGTCTTCACCTTTGGGTAAGTGTAACAGAGAGGTGCAACCGCAGAGAAACATGTGCGTCTTTATGGTTATCTGAGTTTGTGTAAACGGGGTCTTCAACCAATCCCCGCCACTTCATCGCGGCCATGCAATTTTGAGGAATCACCGCACCTTTCCCGCAACTTCCTGGAAGGTTTCTCGAAATATCACCAATCACTCGCGAGTGAAAGATCAACAGGTGCAGAGCTTTTCCTGCTCCTTGTTTTGCGGTGCAAATATTACTGTTCAAAACAGCTGCTAATCACAATATTCTTGATCATTTAGGCTATTGTCATTTACGTTACGTTTATGTTATGAGGCAAGTGTTATCTTAAATTATGCATTGGACTGAATGAGCTCTCTTCCGTTGCGCGCGTCTCTCTCCCTCTCCCTCCATGTGTGCGCGCGCGTGTGGATTCCAAAATCACAAGTTATCTAAATGACGAATTCAAGCGGAGTTGAAAGTTATTGCTAATATAGGCTACTAGAACTATCTCCACGAAGAATTCGACAAAATTGATTTTCACCGAGCCCCCTTTGTCACAGGACACTAAACGCACATTAAGTTGGTTCCCATTCTTAGGTCTATCAGAATTCAGAACAGTCAATTTTTTTCAGTTTGTGTAAGCTAGCCTACATCTTTTCCATGTTTTAAGATATCAAATCCTGTTTTTGGCTTGTATGAAGTACAAAGCTTATTAAATGGCTTTTATATTTTTGCATTTAAATTAAGCTGATTTTTGTTTCAGCCAAGTAATTGCCACACAGTTATTTATTGTATGACAAACAGTACAGCCTTGCAGTACAGTATGCCTTGCTTCTTGCTGTGGAACTACTTCACTTGTTGCTTCTAAATATATAAAGAGTGCTAGCTCCCTGGCAATGGCTTCACATTAGGTATTCTACAGTTTTACTAATGCTTAGTCACAGTCTACTCAGTGCAATCAATCAAGCCCAATATGATTAAGGTTATGGTGATGAATATGATGAAGCAGAAGATGATGACAAGCAACAACCACTCCCTCCTGCTTTGCTTTAAAGCAGCGCTTTCATCACTATTTCAGATATATTTTTAATATTATATTTTGTTCTGGTTTACAGATGAACTTGGATGGCATGTAGTCATATAAAGGGTTGATAACTACAACCATAATTGCCATCAGCCATCCATGATGTGCATTCTGCAGTTCTAGATGGTAAACAATCAAGATAAAATAAAATCTATTGTTGCAATATGGCGTTGTTCACTGCATAGCTATAACCACCTACCATCATCAAACACATCAAAATGTGCTGCTTTAAAAAAAAAAAAAAAAACGCAACTTTCCGCGACTTTTCCTGGCCCCCGCAATTTTCTCGCAATAAATTGCCTAAAATCAGCGCAACTTTTCAGAAAACCCGCCGCAAAATCAAGCATTTTTGATCGCAACAATCACAAAAAAGGCCCTTTCGTCCCTACGGCCACTCGAAAGGAGTAGATGAGGAATTCATCGATGAGGGGCATACTCCGAGGAGGACTGGGATCAGCGATTTCACCAGTAACTTCACTCATTCGTTGGGCTTTAGTCCAGTAGACCAGACGGGAGGCAGATGGCGCAATAGACTCCCAGAAGATCTTAAACACAGATTCGGAAGGAAATTTTGTGTAGAACCACAATAAAGCACAATATCGGCTAAACAGGTTTGTAGGGGGCAATCCTTTTTAAACTTGGCTTCCAAGTCCTGAATGTAATCCACTGCCTCACCAGCATGCCTTTGGTGATTAAAAAGACAAAGAATTTAGTCATTCAGTAAAAAAAAAAAATGATGGCACAAAATAAAAGTACAAGTAATTAACTGCTATTCTAGGCCTTTGGTCACTACCACAACTGGTTGGATCACTGAATTTATTTATTTGTAAATTAAAAAACAGCTACATATTAGTTAAACTACTTTTTTGGCATACATTGAGCATATTCTGCTGTGGTGACGTAGTGATGCTTCATTTGATAGAGTAGCCTAGCTTAGTTTAAGCTCACTACATTTCTGAGTAACGTTAGCTTGCCCAACACTGTATTGAATCGTGTGAATCTTGCCTGTGCCTGTTGGGTTGTGACAACATTGACAGGACAGTGTTTCTGTGTATTTGCTCGTGTCTATCTTGATATGGGATAAATAAAGTAGCCTGCCATCCTACTTTCTCCTACCTCATCTCATCTTAAGTCGGATGGGTAACATTAAACTAGGCTAAGTTTTGCTAACGTCGGTAAAGTCAGATAACATAACTATGATACAGAATTAACTAACGTTACATCGATATGAAGTAAGTAATAATATAACTATTTCAGTTTCAGCTCCTAGAGCACCTCTCTACTATGAAGCCTAAATTTACATTAGAGTAGGTGGAAGTTTTTTAATTTTTTTACCTGTGGGTGGCGGGGTCGCATAGTCGTGGTCCAGTCTAAGAGCTTTCTTAGCCGTCTCCCTGGTGTCCTCCTCGACAGACGTTAGCAGCTGCCGTTTATGGCATCATTCATAGACGGAGTCCCTTTTTATTGTTGGGGTGAAATTGTTCCAGGGGAACAGACTGGGCACGGCCTCTGTTTTCAAGCGGCGAGTGGTTATCCCCAAAATGTAGTCATCCTCGCTAAAGTGCCGGCTGCAGACGAATGTACTCCCCTTCTTTATCACAAAGTTGGGGCCTTCATCCCGCCGGATAGTTTTGATCCATTGTTTACGAACTTCAGTGTTAACCGGGAACGAATGGTAAGATAAATACGGTTGTTTCTGGGCATTACAGGAGCATCCCGGTACGCCACAAGCACTCCTGGTACTTGCTTGGGCCATTGCTTTCGTTGACAGTAGACTGTTTACCTGTTGCCCGGAAGAAGGTTTTCACTACGATTGCGTATTTCCGCCAGACTTTACGGAAGTTGTGACAAAGGTCTATTCTTCCTCTCTACTCGGTGCGTTCTCCGGGAAGTACCGTGTTTGCAGTTTTGTTGCGATGTGCAGAGATGGTGCTCTTCAAAGCATTTTTGTCCCGCGAAAATAAGAGTTGTAAATTGTTTTTTTTTTTTTAGCGAATCAATGAATTAGCATTTTTTTTATACACCACGTCTCCGCAACCCACCAATGACCCCTCCGCGACCCGCTTTTGGGTCGCAACCCACCAGTTAAGAAACACTGCTCTAGGTGACTTCGTGCTCCTCCAGTTGTTTGTGGAGCAATTTTCTCTCAGTTGTGTCTGCCATTCCTCGTCGTCTGTTTATGGGGAGTTACTGTGTGGGCTTCTTGTAACAGTGTTTTCCTCCTAGGCTGCGTTTACATAGCCTGACATAGCCCACCCATAATACGAATGTTCATCCGTATCCATGGTCTGGGAACGGTCCTCTGGGGCGTGTTTACATCGGTAGAGAGTCTACCGGCCAATAAGCGAGGCTGATTAGACGAGCTGTCCAATCGTTTCAAACCAGAAGTGAATGCCCTCCCCTCCGCAGTATAATCGCGCCAGGTTAAAGAACCTCCAGACCATGAATACGGATGAACAGCAGTATTATGGTCGGGCTATGTCAGGCTAGCGTTTACACTGGCAGTTCAAATCCGATTTTTTGCTCCCATGTGGCACAATTCCGATGTGTTTGACGACAGTCTAAACAGAAAAAAGTCACATGTAATCTGATTTGTCCAGATCAGATCCAGGCCTCTGTCATATGTGGTCATAAATCAGATACGTATCAGATATGTGTTGATGTGATGGCAGTCTAAACAGACAGATCGGATGTTCCCTACCAATGCGTCTCATACGTCATTAATTGGGAGTTTTTCTGCACCAACACCAGTGACCTAGGCTAACTCTCCATAGCCTGCACACCGCAGGGGAAACGAGGAATTTTAGTAAAATTAACGAATCAATTTAGGAAGATATGAGTAGGGTAACGGAGAAATGATTTTTGTTTAATTCCCTCAAGATTCATTTATGTCTACTCCGCGATGAACAACCACATAGGCTAACCGTTCATCTCCGTTTTGACAGTGATGTTTCAGAGTGCCCCTCTCATACATGCAATGAAGCCGACATGCTTTCACTTTCACCAATGCTCAGACTTTAATTTTTCCCCTTCACTTTCTCAAGCGGTTCATTTCATTTGCTGGTTGATAGCAGGACTTTCATTTTACTGACAAAGTCAGTTGATGATGAGAGAGAGGGCCGTTTGTTCAAATAGCCTAGTTCTAGATCTGTAAACTGCTCGGGAACTCTCTCCGTTGCACCTCTGTCTCGCTACCTCTCACTTGTAGCCTACAACGCGCTACACTTTATTTCTCTCCATTCACAGGAGATTTTACAACACTCGTGTTCATGAGCCACTTTAGAAAGACGATTGTTCGGGGGTTGTGAAGTTTGTTAAGGATTAGCTTTCTACTTAGTCGTCATCATTATGATGGAAATAAGCATAGACATTATTTAATGGCAGCAATACATCCAGGTTCTGGCCACCTCTATTTTGAATGTCCCTTTGATCAGGGCGGACGTGCCTTCTACGCATGCGGGTTGTTTCAAGTGTCTGGCAAGTGTAAACATGCACATCTGATTTGGGCACTTTTGAAAGTAGATGTAAACACGCAATCAAAAAAATCAGATGTGAGCAGAAAATCGGAATTGGGCACATCTGATCTGCAGTGTAAACGTAGCCTTAAGCTGGGCATACACTGTGCGATATTTTCGATCGGTAGACGCAGCACCAGCTCAAACTGTACGATTAATTCGCAGGGGTTAAAAGTTCATAGCTCATCGTTGATGTTCTCACACTGTGCGATCTCATTTTGGCCACGACGCAACTGCTCACACTGCGCGAGCGAATACTGAGCACAAAACTCAGCATTATGGGAAGAAAAAGAACAAGTCGTCTTGTCTGTTTGCGCTCTTCCAGTGTAGAAAAAGAAATGCATGGGCATACAGGACTTTTAAGACATGGGTTTTGTTTCATGTAGCACTGAAAGTGAATTCTGCATTATGTCTACAGCTTGCTGAATTCTGCACCAACTTTCATTGATGCAAATAAATAGGCTCTTTTTGGTTTAGTCCACTGGTCGCCATGGCTTCAGTACACTTTCACATTACCATCGTATCCGAGTAGGCTCAGAGAGCAAAAAGCATTAAGTTAATAGGGAAATCGTGTCGTGGCTGTGCTTAAACTGTGCGAACACCCTCACGAGGGACGACAGAATATCAAACCAGTTTGATATTCAGCCGACCCTACGATTGTCGATCGGGAGGTAGTCGTGTAAGGTTAATCGCTTCTCGTTACCCTGTGTATACTACACGATATGAGACGCACGAGTGAGCTGAAAATCGTCCCGATCAAGAAATTCTCGCACGAGTGAAAAATCGTGGCAAAAAGGGGCAAAAATCGCACAGTGTATGCCCAGCTTTAGTCATCAAGTGCTTCACTTCAGAGTCTCCGAATTGTCTCATCTGCTGCTGCGGGGAATGGTGTCAACACAACGGCAGAGAGTTCGAACAACTCGCCATCCGATGGGCTAGAATTTGCTGGGCTATTTGCAGGACTGTTTACAAGACTCTGTGATGGATTAAGCTTATCCCGTGAGGTGCTGGGCTGATTCTCTCTGTCTTGATGATAACTTTGGCTCTTAGGCTGGTCTGACTCTGTTGAAGGGGTTAGTGCCTCAGGTGATGGTGGCGGTGGCGGTGGCAATGAGGACTGTGGTGATGTTGAGAACAATGATGAGGACAGTGACGATGGTGGGGGCAAGGCCGATTCTAGGCATAGACGAACTAGGCGATCGCCTAGGGCACCAAATATCAAGGGGGCATCACAATATATTTATTACTTTATTTTCTTTAGTTTTTCACTCTATTTCTAGAAAAAAATTCAATTTGGCCTAGGGCAGCGAAAAGAGTTCACTCTCCTTTCCCAGGCGATTGTATGGGTGAAGCCTGTTGGTGTTATAGGTCTTTCCAGGTGTGAGCTTTTGTTGTCTGAGCTGCTCTTCATTCACTTGTATTCGCTTGCTCTTTTTCGAGGGGAGGGAACAAAAACTATGCTTACTACCGTTTTTATTTTACTTATTTACTTAATTTTACCTATTTACTTATTCAGTTATTTATTAATTAATTGTGTCTCAAAGGTTCTATCATTATTACTACTTACTACTATGTGTGTTCTAGTGTCTTTATTTCTACCTGTTTTATTGATTTTATTTGGTTAGTAAGCCCTATGCTAAACATTAACTAGACATTGTCAATGTTGAACACTGTCCATGTTTTTTCGCTACCGGTTCCAATATCGGATCTTGCCCCTGTACACCCACCAGGTCCTGAGTTTCGCTCCTCCAATCACCACCCCTCGTCAATCACCACTGTTCAACACAAGTGTTAGCTCACATTTGTACTCACATTCTACATCGGTTTAGTCAACGTTTATGTTTAAATCTAACAACATCACCATCCACGTCCTGTAGGATTTAGGTAACACTTAACCCTAACCTCCTCAATTTGTGATTCACCCCACCAGCAACAGTCCAGTAGCAACTCCAGTTAACTAATTACTAGCATCACTAATTGCCAAAAACTTTGCAGCATCAGCAAAGCCATTGGCCACACAGCAAAGATAAGATGTAATCTATTCGTCCTCAGCTTCATCAGTTGTCGCTAGGCTCAAACAATTGTTAACCTACCGTCAATGATGATTCTCCTGCAACATTGGTTAGTTAACACTCTCAATTATGGTAAAATAGACAAGATAACAACCAGGTCAAACAGTTCATCACCCAATAACATCTAATGTGGATCAGTAAGCTTAAGTGGCTGAACTCGAGTGAATTAAGCAACTAATCAATTAATTAGTTACATACATTTTAAAGATGTCAACAACCCAAGGAGGCTATCCAATCAATTAAGTAATCTCAGGGAAATTATGAGTACATGAATATTTTATTGCTGTTTTGGTGGATTTTATTGCAAATTATTTCCGTAAATATATTAATTACAGCAAATGTAGATGGAGGGGGAGTATCTATACCTTACTTGCTCGTAACTTTGGGTTTTCCATTGGGGGGGTTAGCCTAAATGCTCAGCTTTTTACCTCCATCTAGGAGGTTATGTTTTCGCAAGCGTCTCTCTCTCTCTCTGTATGTGTGTGAGTTAACATGTTATCTCCCCTGTTAGAATGTTTACAGAGAGATGTAGTCATTAGCCTGACATTATGTTTGTTATGGGCTTATTTCACACCTGAACATTCTGACATTCCATGGTAGTAAACTGAACATTCTATAATTGAAATGAGTTTATCCCTCATTCTGACTTGAAAAAAATAGGTAATAACATTTAAAACATGTCCATTTACGTTCTTTGAAATAATACCCATGAGAAGCCCACAAATTGTGAAGTCCTGAATCAGGGGCGTCGCCAGGTCTTTGAATGTGGGGGGCTACCTGGTCGGGGGTCTGGGGGTCCTCCCCCAGAAAATTTTTAATATATTAGATGCAATTTCCTGCTTTCTGGTGTATGTTTAACAGCAAATTTTGTCAACAAAAAATCAACACTTTTCACAACTATTTGCCTGCATGTTGAGCCTCTGACTTATTCTCATTGAAACTGAGATGGATTAACTATTGGTCATTTTGGTCATCAAGTTTTGGATGCCATGGTTTTATACTAGATGATATAAAACTCAAGCAATAAACTTGTTTTATGTCAATATTTAATTTATATTGGTATACACACCAAAAAATAGTCCAGACCTGATTCACTCACTATGTTTTCTATTTCAAGCAGTGAATCAATAGGCTTAACTTAGGCTGTATTATGAAAACTCATTCTTGACAAGGAGCTGTGTTTGAATTAGCCTAAAGTCATTACGTAACATTACATTAAGATAGCTTGATACATATCCTAAAACTGACTAGATCAGGGGTCTCAAACACAAATGAACTGGGGGCCACTAGGGTCAACATTATCTGACTGGAGGGCCATGTCAGGGATCAATTGTATTCTATTATTTATTTATGTTTATCTAACAGGGACCTGCACAGTTCCTTTATAATTATTTAGAGTGTTTTTTAATCTAAAGATGTGATATATTAGGCCTATATCTCATCATTGCATGCCAAGCATACTAGAACAAATATCTTTTCACTTTTCAATAGGAGATTGTCTGGAATCTGGTGATAAGAATCATGATAAAGGTATTCTATAGGCTAAGTAATTTGCAATCATATGTGCTGACTATATTTCATTAATTATATGTAATGAATATTAAATATAATCTATTACTATTTTGAATCTTGAGACAACATTTCTAGCACCTGTCCTGACAAACAGTTAGTCCTGACGAACAGGGAACTAAAAACAACTTTCACTATGAAAAGGATTCATCTATTTTGGGATGTCAGTGTTGAAGACAATGCAGAAATTTTATACGATTTCAACATCGAATTACTCGGGAACCGCTAATCACAAGGACGACTGCAATGAATCATTGTAATCTGTAGGATCTGCTGTTTATTTTGATATTAAGTTAAGAATTCGTGAGATATTACACAGAGAACAATGTATGACAGGCGCAAAACTGTATTGGTGACCAGAATTTTTACATAAATTCCTCGCTAATTATCTCATGATGCGTTCATCACAGAAACGAACTAGTAGCACTGTTGGAAAGGCCAGTTTATGTAGATTGCAATGATGCCCTTATAATTTCAGTACAATTACAACTCCGCGAGTACTCTAATATAAGTACAGTTGTCATAAGAGGAAATGCTGCATCAATAGACCAAACCGGCTTAAAAAATAAATAAAAAGGCTGCGCAACAGCGCCAAAATCATCTGGTGGCCAAAACCGGAATTACGTGTACTTGCTTAGAATCGCCATAGAGAATGAACAGTGGAAAATACCTTAAAAAAATATTTCCTAATGTATTAATGCCACTTAAATTGACGTATTTTGGGGACATATTATCTATTTATAAATATTCTGCAAATTATAAGGTATATATTAAGTTTTGGAGAGTGGTGACGATATTTTAGTTTTAAAGGTGATGAATCACGTCAGCCGCATCTGGGCCGTGTCCGGGCCGCATCTGGGCCGCGTGCGGGCCGGATGTGGGCCGTGGGCCGCCAATTGAATAGCCCTGGTGTAGGCTAAAGTCTCTCTCTATGGAGCTACATTGGCAAGTTGTTGGGTAATACCATTTTGGTGAAGGAAGGGGGTGGAGTGGGGGCTGTTTGGTTTTATTACCAGATAATTAATCAGATAAAATGGAGAAAATATTTTAAATCCGATTTGTAAAAAAAAAAAAATTTTTTTTTTTTTTTTTTTTTGAGGGGGGGTTATCTTAGCTGGTTCTGATCATTGAGGGGGTCATGACCCTCGTAACCCCCCCGCAAATTACTCCACTGGGAGTGTGGGAGCATTTTGGATTTAAAGTAAACTATGATGATAGTTGGAAAAAAACAGTCGACAAATCCGTGACCGTATGCAAGCATTGCACTAAATCCACTGCCTATGCTAACGGAAACACATCTAACATGCTAACTCACTTGAAAATACATCACCCAAATGTATCCATAGGCAGAGATGTATAGTAACGAAGTACTTAAGTAGCCTACTTAAGTACTAAAATGCAGTATCTGTACTTTACTGGAGTATTCTTTTTTCTCCTACTTCCACTTTTACTTCACTACATTTTTTTGTAGTGTAGAATTTAATACTTCTACTTCGTTACATTTTTAATGTGCTGATTAGTTACTCGTTACTTTTATAAACAATGTTACCACATCCAATGATAGCCTATCAATGCAGACGAGAGCATCACCAGGTTTTCATAATCATTATTGGACGACTCAAGCGGTATATGAGACCTCATGCACCTCTTCGACCTTTCGGAGTACTGAATGCAGTCAATTGGGAACCATTAGTAAGGGTCAGTCTACTGCTCCATTTCGAGATAGAAGGAGTACACCAAGTTCTTTAACTTCAAATGATTTTAGTGAGGGGAATGGTGGTGACCATCCCTGGTAGAGCTGGAAATATTTGCCCGAACCCGACGGGGCCCAACAGGACCTGCCGGGTTCGGGCCGGTTCGGGGTCTAATTTCAATATTCCAAGCGGGCCCGGCTCGGGCTCGGGCTGAAAGCCGATGCGCGGCAAAAATGCGATCACATGATACGCCTAACGTTCGATCTACAGGCATGCGTTAGTAGATGCAAAATGGATGTAGAGGAAGTTAAACGGAGATTAGCCCTTGGCGAATTCATGTTGGTCGAGCCAGTAAATGCGAGGTCGGAGGTGTGGGCTAACTAATCTGAATAAAAAACGTAGAAATGTTCAGCAAAAATGACTCATTGTTGACTGCTTTGATATGCGCACAATTGAAAAATGTCGGGTTGCAAACGGGTTCGGGCTCTATGAAGCTGTCAATCATACGGGCCGGGGCGGGCTCGGGTGGAGTTCTCTCGGGCTGGGGCCGGTTCGGGTCTTAGTTTTAAGGCCCGTTTCAAGCTCTAATCCCTGGCCCTACTTAGAGTCCATGGCCAAACAGACTATTTCAGCCAAATAAATGTAAAACAATATGATATTCAAACTTTTGACTGCTTTCTTTGATATACAGTGTACTTCTACTTTTACTTTCAGTACTTGAGTAGCAATTTCTACAATACTTTTACTTGCAATACTTAAGTACAAAACATTTTGAATACTTTAGTACTTCCACTTAAGTATGATGTTTAGAGACCACTTCTACTTCCACTTAAGTCACTTTTTTGATATGGTACTTCTACTTCTACTCCACTCCTCTACTCCGGTACTTTATACAACTCTGTCTAGGAAACAACTGCAACTTTCCGACGCGTTTAAGCAGCCTTAAGGTGGCAACATACTCGACGTGTCTGCTGGTGCGCGCGCCATCGGTGACGTCACATGTTCGTACGAACTCTTTATGCCTGCCGCACGACCAAATTCGACAGAAGCGCCGTTTTGGCATTATTCTCTTAAACAGCAGATGGCGCTGTACAGCGAAATCGCATAGGCTACAGTAACTTACAGGCAGTGAGTTAACCCTGTGCTTGCTTTGTTTGACTGTACTTAGTTGTGGATTAAATTTATGGATTAAATAAACATGATAAGTATCTCCAAGTTTCTGGTGAGTGTTTGCATACAACCCCTGGTAGTATTGTAGGCATGTTTCAGTTGGTAAAAACGTTGAGGGATGTTATCCTGTTCGGTTGGGGTACTATTTTCAAATGAAAGAAGATCCGCAAGGCTGCATTCTAAAGAGCATTGATATAGAACGCTGGTGAAACTTTTTTAACCCAACAATGCCTCAGGTGTCCTGTTATCTAGAAATAACGGACACCCTGACAGCCAATCAGAAAACAGTATTCCATTCCACCGGGTGATAAGTAAGGGATAACGGCCGCCGAGGTGTCCCGATATCAGAAGAATAATGGACGACGCGAAGGCAAAGAACAGCCCGACGGCGAAGCCGAAGAAAACGTCCTCTCCCCTATTGTAACATTAACATAAAGACAAGCTTCTTTGCAGCACGGTGTTGTAAAGACACTGATAGTAGACACAGAAATTAATTTCTGAAGTTTGGGATGTCATGCAATCCATTGTCACGCAGACCGTTTCCCTTAAGTACTAGGAATAAAAGGCCTCTCATTCTGTTGTTGGCTACCAGCAATGAGCAAACAATAAAATAGGCCTAGGCTACTGGACGATATTTACTAGTTTAGGACATTTCATAGCATTTCAAGAATATTAACAATGATGTCCTACCGTAATTGTTGGTTTTATTTTATTCTACCCCTCATAGCCTATCTACTAGGCAAGTTATGAAAGAAATCAAATGAAAATTGCAGATAGACTGATAGATAGGCTGATGGTTGATAAGGAATATAGCCATTAAAAGAACAATTTTACAACCCCTTTTTTGTTGGAAAATACCGAAACCGTACCGTCACCGTGGCCCCAAAACCGTGAGACATACCGAACCGTGGACACACTGTACCGTTGCATCCCTAGTTGGCAGTGTGCTAGCTTAAAAGGCACATACAGTTACTGTACATGGCAATATACTTTTCATTTTTTGCCAAATAAATGAAAACCATGTTGAAAACATTCTCTTCCCTCTTGCTGTATCAAAATCCCACCCAGCTTTAGTCAGTGTAGGTCTGTATTCCAAATTGTGAATAATTAAAGATATATATCATAAGATGAAATACACATTTTAAAGATTGAAAGATAAAATAAAAAGAACCATACCGAACCGAAAACCGTGATACGAACCGAACCGTGAATTTTGTGAACCGTCCCAGCCCTAGATGTGAGTAATTATGAGTTATTAGGCTATTACAAATTACCAGGTTATAACCACAAAATTACCCTCTTATTACCGAGCTGTAATGTAAAGTGTTACCAGAAAGTGTCTTTGGACACAATTTCAGACCCATTGCATAACGCATTCAAGTTACTTGATTTTAACAATTTCCTTTTAGAACCAAACAAAATTGATTCAGTCTTGCCCAGATGTAAGGAGAGCTTATTGTCCACAAGCCACTGATTGGCAGACAGAGTTGGCTGCCAAGGTTATTTGCAGCTCACGCAAATCCATCTGGGAACCCTCCGTTGAAATAGTTTTGGTTCGTTAGTTTAGTTTTCGTTAGTTTAGTTTTGGCTGATTGGATAAGCCTATGTTGGTAGCCTGGCGATGCCATCCTACGTACCTCCGCTAAACATTTTATTTCCATACGTAGTCTGGTCCAAGCCCCCCTACTTTTGTTTCTCTCGGTTGCTCTATACGGTTTAGCCAATCTGCACACAGTTTAGAGCGATGTCTCAGAACAGCATAGGAACGCATTTGTTATTCTCCCCCTTACTTTTGAATTACATTCACAAAATTGGTACATGACATTAGGGCCCATAGACAGGTCATTTGCTGGAAAAATTAGGCCTAGTTTCCTGTCAAAGTTTTCTCTGTGGATTCCTGATCAGAAGGCCTATTAAAAGAGATTAAGACTTGGGGCCATCTCAAATTTTGCCCCAAATCCAATATGGCGACATTTTCCAAAATGGCGTATTTTCATACAGTTTCAGCCATTCTGGAAGGCCATAATCATTAAAGATGATCTCTTTTCCTCAAAATACTGTCATATTCCTTCAAAGACAAGTTAACAAAGGTTGACTAAACAAAAAAACATATAAATAAAAGTTATCCCTTTAAAATATATCTAGAAAATTGGTCAAAATTGGTAGAATTTCGCATTTTGGCATCATTATTAGTCCTTTTTCACAGAACACTTGTTTTATTCCACCAAATATGTTTCTGCCTGATCAGAAGGCTGATTAAAAGACATTAAGACTTGGGGCCACCTCAAATTTTGCCAAAAATCCAATATGGCCGACATTTTCCAAAATGGCATATTTTCATACAGTTTCAGCCATTCTGGAAGGCCATAATCATAAAAAAAATTATCACTTTTCCACAAAATACTGTAATATTTCTTTAAGGACATGTTTGCAAAGGTTGACTAAACAAAAAGCATATATATAAAAAGTACCCCATTAAAATAATAGCAAGGAAATTGGTCAAAATTGGTCGAATTTCACATTTTGGCCTCATTTATCATTATAATGATGATGTTATATTCCACTGAATATGTATCTGCAAAGGTTAATTAAACAAGGAAAATTGAAGATAAGAATTATCACTAACTAATTAGGAAAATTGCTCCAAAATTGTTTGAATTTCACATTTTCACATCGTTAGGGGGTATAATGACCTCTCTGTCACAAACACATGTCCTATTCTATCAAATACATGTTTAGGATGAGTAAGCAACAGTAAATCTTATCTTATAGTGCAATGTCTTAAGAAAAAAAGGATGCTACATACAATATTTCCATGGAAATAACAGGTTTCAGCATACAGCACACTTATTATATGGAGATCCCTAAAACCAAAGTGAAATGATGATGTGGCTGGCTAACCCATTTTGCCCAAATTTAATTTCTGCAACTCAAGATGCTTTTTAAAATCTTGTGTGGCTCCTTGGGGCCACATCAAATTTTGCCCAAAAGACAATAAGGCCAACATTTTCTGAGATTGTGGATTTTCATATAGTTTCTAGCCATAGTTATAGCTGTTCTTGAAGGTCATAATTATTGAAGATTGAAGACAAAAAAATGGTCATATTCCTTCAAAAGACACATTTGAAAGTTCATTCAAGTTCCAAGGTTTTATATTTTAGAAGACAAGCTGTTGGCTTGAGTTGTTAATCATTTTTGTGGATATCTTTGTTTGTATGCTAAATAAACCAAGCACAAAAAGTAAGTTATCCCCTTTAGTAATACCAATCAAGCGTTTTATATCATTTTCGTTGTTGATTTGTCACAGCAATACAAACCAAACATGGCCAGTAATAATTTTCTGTTGTCAGTCATCGCGGTTTGAGCTTCAAATGCTGCCAGTTGAGTGCAACTGGTGTGCCTTTACTATTATCTGAGCATGGGTTCTGCAACTTGTTGGGGTTGTGGTTTCTCCAAGCAGCAGCACTGGGGAAAAGATGCCACGTTCACAGCAAAATCGGCAGTGTTATATTGAGTTAAAATTACTGGTGTTAACAATTTTGAGTTAGTAAGTGTTGATTTGGGAGTTATTGTAACACTGATAGTGTGCAAAAAGCTCTGCAGCTGGGGTTGTTTCAAGGAGTCAATGCCCAGGAGTTGAATTGTACATCCGGGTTTTACGCCCTAGTGGCCATGAAGAGGTTTACAGAAGTTTGGCGGCGAGATCGTGGTTAAGGTAAGAACCATATCATATCATATCATACATAACAATGTATTTTATCAATTAAAAATCTTTAGGCTTAAATATTGTAACATCTTACATCATTTGACGTTATCAAAACCACGAAATATTGCAGATGTTCAATGCGGTCTATCCTTATCCACAAACATTGTAGGGAAGGGCGGGATTCGTTAGCCTTGGGTAAATATAACCATCTTCCACAAGATAATTTGTACAGCAAAAGTAAATAGGTAGATGCATAAGGGGATGTATGTTTGTGTTTAACAGTGCGTTCAATGTTATTAGATTACGGTTAGTCATTTTACTGCTATTGAATCTAAAGCGGTAGGGGACCTCTGAAAAAAAAATGCAGACGTTAGAATTTGAATTTGGCTAACGTTAGCCTATTTGGCAGCTAACATTAGTGGAAATGTCAGCCCCAGGTAGAAATGCATGCTCTTGTCAGGAATATGCTGTTTAAAAAGGTAAGAACCCGATGTAAAGACTGCTGTTCAAACTTTGTCGTCGAAGTTGCTGGTTATGATAACGTTAACGTTAGCTTTTCAATCAATGTTCAGTAGGGATGCTTGCCAACACTAAACTGTAGTCTGATCTAACGTTAGGGATAAACTCCCCCCCCCCCCCTTTGGCTTCAGCGAAACAAGTTAGATTTACTATTCATTGTTTTACACTAATACATGATTGGAGTGAGGGTGATTGTCGTCGTATTAACGTTATGCAGTGCTTAACCAAGCATGTCCAATTGGAAAAAAACGACCAACTATTAACAAAGCTAGCAATGTGAGAGATATGTGGCAGAAACTCTGAAAGATGTTAGTAATCAACTTGTCTATTAAGAATGTCTCGTTATTTAAACCAGGAAGCCGATTAAAGGTTACCTCACTCACGTCAGATCATGCGCTACGTAACTTTCGTAAGGCACTTCCGCGCAACGATCTGATGTTGAAGCCCATCAGAGAGATTTCAAGCCATTATTCTCTAACCGGACCAATCAGGGCCGCTGGCTGCTGTAGAGGGTGTGACGTAGCGAAGAAGCAACTGTTTTGAATCCAACCAATCCAACAAACGTAACGAGCGTCATCGGTTGGTTTCTATGTGGTTGGCTGCAGTGTACGTCAATTAAATTGATGGACAAGCCGTTTGCCCAGTTAGATTCAAGGATTTCTGGCTCCTGAAATAATTCGTCTATCGCTGAATATCAGATGAACGCGCGTAGCGCTACATCTGACGTGAGTGAGGTAAGATTAAAGGCGCTTTATTGGATGCAACAGCATGTTGCAAGTGAACTATCATGGTTATGATAGCTGGCTGTAGCGTAAACATGGACCCTCGTGTAACGTTTAGGCTGATTCTGATTGATCTCGCGCAACATTGGCTACATGACATTCTGAGTGCAGGCCTATGTGGCGAGATCATCACTGTCGTCTTTAAAAATATAGATGAATGAGATATGACTAGCCATGTGAGAAAGACATAAGCAAGTTGAGCTTATATTATTTTATTGACATATAGCCTGAAATATGTTTGTGATGGCTATCTTTCTATTTAGCAAACCTCAAACCATGGGTTAAAATGTTTCATTTCACCCCCACCCCTTCACTTCTTTCTCCATCAGGTGTGGATTTTGATCATGTTGCTGAAAGTGAAATACCTCAGTGTAAAGAAGTAATCAAATTACACACAGGCTTCACTTATTTGGAATTCCTCAGTGAAGGTAAGATATCCTTAGAAACTTATTGAAAAAGCCTTTCTATCACAAGACTTGATGTTGCAGTGTTACAGACCTAAGATGCAAATTGCTCTTAATGCCAGCCTTAAAAAAGAGATAAAAGCATGTTGATAAGTTATTTCGCCTATTGCTGGTGTCTTTGGATAGTTATATTCTGTCTTTCTACAGTCAAAGCAAAGTTTGGACTTCTAGATGCTGCTAAACTTGACATTTTCGATGAAACTGACACAGCAGTTGATGAAGATATTTTTCTTGAGTTATTGGAGGCCCATCCAGACCTTTGCTTGACAGTACGTGAAAGGATATCAGATGAAGGTAGATATTATCATAAAAAGTATATATTGTCAGTGTACAGCACAGTGTGTAAAGCCAAGATTATTCTCCCGCAGGTAATATTGACCTTTCTTTATGCACATGGCAGTGGCCAGAGTTAGCCTGACACGTCAGACTATATCATAAGAATGTATAGTCTGAAGACCACTGATAGACTGTACCTCAATGGAGGGGCGGGTGATTGCGTTGTCTTTCAAACTGCCTCTCCACGTAATAGGCTAGCGTTCCGGCCAGTGGTACCAGCTGGTATATCAAACTTTTCCCGTAGCCCGTCGGTAACACGGCAAAGACATCTTTTTCAGAACGAAAAACATCAGTGCACTTTCTTATTTCACTTTCAAAGAAAATGACAAGTGCAATTCGTCCAAAACTAAAGCCAAAGACAATTCTGCTCTGGTTTGAGCAGGGCTGTCGTCATCGTACAAAGCCCGCCTTACGATTTTCTGTACACATACCGCGCTGTGATTGGTTATCCGCCGCCAGAGGAAGAATACAACGGGTTTCTATCAGTGGCCTCTAGACGTATCCTCCGTGCAAATTCAAATTTGCTACCGCTAGGGGTACGTCTAGAGTTCTAGGCTAGGCCAGAGTAGGGTTATGTTGTCTCATGTCATCTTAATGTGAGCATAGCGATAGTTTTAGAATTGTGGAATTGTGAAATAATGAAAATTAACCAAGTTATCTTTTGTTAAGATTTTTCTCCTTTAGATCATTCAACACCATCCTTCTCAGATACAGCATCTTCCCTCACGGACACCATATCACTTTCATCAAGTGACAGTGACCTAAGGGAACAGGGTATTCCTGCAGGCCGGAGTAGATCCACCAGTTCTGCAGTAAGGGTTTCTGTGTCAGAGGCAGCAAAAGAGGTAATAATTGAGAATAGAAAATAAATTTCTCACTAGTCATTTGGTTAGAAATTTGCCTTTTATTGATTTCCAAGATATGCGTGTGTGTGTGTGTGTGTGTGTGTGTGTCTCTTCTCTGATTTGACTAGAGGGTATGTTTTTGTTTGTTTATTAATATTTTCCCTTCTACGTGGCAGATAGTTGAAAATGCCTTGAACGTGAAGCCTGGTGGAGAAGATATTCTTGAAGAATACAGGGCAGAAAACTCACTGAGCCACCGCACACGGAGACAGCTTGTTAACCTATTGGCAAGTGATATGACCGAGAGACATGGGTAAGAAACAACAAGGTTAAAGGAAATGTAATGGGCCATATTTTATTTTCTATTGTACACTATAATTTCTAAAAGCAAAATTGATTTAACATTGTTGGCTGTCTTTTCTCTGTAGTAGGATTCCCTCCCGTAAGCAAAAGGAGAAGTATGCCCTTGGAATTATTACACTCTTTCCCTCACTGAAGGATCCCTTTTCTCCAAAAGGCTATGTAAGTTATGCAAATGGTAAAGTTAAAGTTAAATGATTTTATAGTGGTTGGTAACTAGATCTTAATTTTATGGAGTATTTATGGAGTGAAATTACAAACAATGTTGACTCGGGACCAAATCTGTGACATTAACAGTATGTTTTTCTGCTTCTGCTTTGTTCTGCTGCATCATGCTGTAAGATCATATTTTGCATTTTGCACTTTTTTTTTGTAACAGGAGCATTTCTATGATGGAGAGAAAGGCACTGGCTATTTAGCGTGGCGCCTCAAGACCCTGTCCAGGTCTAAAACCAAACAGCCAGCGAAGGATGTTTCAGTGCCACAAGAACATGGGCCGAAGCGCCGAAGATCAGCAACCACACTACCTCATCAACTTGACGGAGATGCATGCAAGGAGGCCATTTCATTTCTTGTTCACTCTCCTGATGAAGAAAGTGTATTTAAGAAGATGAAAATGACTTTCCAACATCGCCAGGATCTGGTGCATGACACAGGAAGAACTGCAGATGTCTTCAAAACATTTCCACGCTTTTTGGATGTCAAAGGACTTGTAAGTCACAAATTTAACATTTTTACCTGTAGTCTTTATCATTGTTGTGCTCACTTGGATTGTAGCAGTAATATGTTAATCAATTCATATCCCTGTTCTGTGTGGCTGAAGAATATCGGTCAGGAGTTTTAGAATGCCAATATTTGAAACACCATAGACTGAATTTGGGAACTGGTATGTAAGACTAACAGATGCAGATGTAAAAACTTCCTTGATGTCATTAGTTGGTGTTGGCTGCTGTTGCGCTTTTTAGTCTGCATTGCACCAAGTATTGAAATACTTATTTCTTTCCTACCAACAGGACTCAACACTGTGAAACAAGAGCTATGCATTGATTTAAATAGAATCCCTTTAAGAATGCTGACCCCTGGCTTTATATCCTTATGTATGATCAACAGGTTAATCAAGACTTCCTGTTGCTGTTTGGCGCTGAAACATCCAACAAGTTGCTTGAGAAGTGGGACACCTCATTCAAGCCAAAGATCATCAAAGAGGCCAAACGCCTGACCCAGTCACCTGATCTGTGTCGTCTGCTAAAAGTTGCTGAGAGAATCACAGAAAATGACGAAAATGGTATGATTCACAACATGCTTATTTGATACTACTAATTTTTATTATTGCAAATATCATTTATTAAATTGGTCAATCTCACCCCAAACAGACTGGGACAGTGACATGGCTTCCCTATTGCTCCTCCTTCATCTTTTGCCACCCACAGCTGGACGTAAGAGGAGGACCAAAATAAGTCCAAGGGATGCAGCAGACAAAATGGTGCACTTCCAGGTAAATTTTTTGCTTCATATATTTCATGTGAAGTATAGTTTTGTTAAGACTTAGTACAGCCTATTGTTCATGAGCAATGACTTCAAGTGTGGCACATGACCATAAACTAAGGGGTCTGTTGTTAATAATAAGGATTTCTAAAAAGTGTGTGTGTGTGTGTGTGTGTCTCATTTGTGTTTAGTCATGCCACAACATCGATGAACACCTGCAAGAAAGCATATCTCCTCGCTGTTGGCCAAACCCAGAGCAAGATCGACACCTTCTACATCGCAGTGGACAAACAGCTCATCCCCTGTCAAGCTACCAGCTCACTGAGTGCTTTTGATGAACTTTTCAAATCCCACTACGTGTTCAACATATCTTACAACGAGTCCCTGGTTCATTTCTACAGTTTTGTGCAGACAACCATATTCAACATTGATGCTACCTCAACAGACGAGTCACCTCGTGTTCGTGAGTTGCGTGCTAAAATTTTGAATGAGAACAATGTTTAAGTGTTTCATCTGTCAGTCTCTGCATATCACCAGCAAGGCTTTGATAAGTCATTTGCGTCTAAGTCACAGTTATTATCCAAGCGCCAAATTTAAGTTGGTTTGTTCTCAACACAATTGTGGGCGTCAGTTCGCTACGTATTCTGGTTTGACGCAACATTTAAATCGTGTTCATTATGAAGATTGTTGTCAGAGTGGTGATGCACAGTCATTTCAGGATGATTTTGACAAATTGCAAGATACAGATATGGAAATTGGGGAACCAAGTGTCACACAGTGCCTTGGGGCTGAGGCTTCTGAAAACAAATCTAACGTTCAAATATTGGAAGAAAAAAGTAAAGCCATTTGTACCAGAATTGTTGGCAAACTTGTTGGTAGTAATTTGGCAAATAGTTTTGTGACATCACTTGTTGATGATTTGGAAGCTTTTGCTGATTCCCTGTACTGTCAGTTTAAGCATAAAGCACTGTCTCCTGTGCCAATGGATAATCCTGTTAGATCTACATTGGAAAAAAGTTTTGAGTCTTTTGACAACCCAGTTGAGAGTTTTGATACAGAAATTAAAAGAAAGAAATATTTCATTGAGAAATGGGGAATTGTGCAGCCAGTGGAAAAGAATTTAGGAATTCGGTATGATACAAGATTGAATAAAAATACAGGAACTTATGACTAGGTACCAGTGAAAGACACTTTTGTCTACATTCCAATTTTGGAAACAATCAAATTTATCTGCCGCAATTCGTATATTTGCGAGCTGCTTGCTACACCATGTGTTTCAAAAGAGGACAGATATGAAGACTTCTGTGATGGCAGTTACTTTAAGTCTCATCCACTGTTTTCAATTCGGCAAACTTCTTTGCAAATTCAACTATATTACGATGACTTTGAGACTGCAAATCCACTTGGTTCCAAACGTGGTGTTCACAAGATTGGTGCAATGTACTTTGTACTTAGAAATCTGCCACCGAAGTTAAATTCTGCATTGATGAAAATTCATTTGGTTGCATTGTTTCATTCAGAAGATGTGAAAAAATATGGCTTTGAGCCTATTTTGCAGCCACTGATTGATGACATTAAATTGTTGGAGAGCCAGGGCATTGATTTACCATTTTCCCCTGAAAAAGTCCATGGCACTATATGTCAGATAACTGGGGACAACTTAGGGATGCATACAATTTTGGGTTTTGTGGAGTCTTTCAGTGGACGTTACTACTGTCGTTTGTGTTTAATCTCAAAAGAGGATGCTCAGAGTGTGTTTACTGAGGATGATCCAAAGATAGTGTTACGAGGGAAAGAGCTTTTTGAAATGCACTGCAATGAGTTGCAATCTGATCCTCAAAAACTGCATGTGTTTGGTTTAAAAAAGAACTCAACACTGAACAGTCTACAGTTCTTTCATGTTTGCCAAAATTTTTCCTTGGACATTATGCATGACATTCTCGAAGGGGTGGCACAGTATGAGATAAAGTTGCTATTTGATTACCTGTCAGACCATTTTCTGCCAAAACCTGCTCTTTTGGCCCGTATCTATGCTTTTGACTATGGTTACTTGGAGCGCAAAAATCGTCCAACAAGGGTGAATCTTGACAGTACTGGCAATAATATAGGCCTCAACTCAATTCAGACTCTTTGTCTGGTAAGAAACATTCCTTTGATTTTTGGTGACATTGTGCCAGAAGGAAATCAGAATTGGACCTTGCTATTGCTTTTACTACAAATAATTAACATCATATTCTCTCCATTTGTTACTCTTGGCATGACTGTGCATCTAAAGCATTTAATAATGGAGCATCATGCCTTGTTCAAACAGTTGTATCCAGGCAGAAACCTGATTCCCAAGCATCACTTCATGTTACACTACCCAACATGTATCAGACAAATTGGGCCGTTAATACATGTGTGGAGTATGAGGGGTGAGGCTAAACATAAGGTATTCAAAGACACCCTGAAAAACTTTAAGAATATCACAGTGTCACTTGCCAAAAAACACCAGACGTCGATAGCATTCAAATGGGAGACATGTCCTTTTAACCATGTTGAATATGGACCCTTGAAATCATTTAATGTTCATGATGAGGAAAATAGTGAAATGATCACCCAAGGCTTACCTGCTGTTGCTGAAGAAACTTTCTCTGCTAATTGGATTAATACTAATGGGACAGAATACAGACCAGGATTGGTCATTTGCTGTGGTTCGAAAGATGAGATGCCGGTATTTTGTAAAATAAATACAATTGTTTTGGTCAATGGTGACCCCTTCTTCATAGTTAAAAAGCTTGAGGTCGAAAACTTCAGCGAACATTGCCATGCCTACAAAGTGTTTGAAACAGATGAAAAAGATGTTGTGAAAGCAAACTGTATTGAAATGTATAAGCCCTTTGACCTACAAAGTGTTTATGGTGATGATGATGGTCTGTACATTGTGCCATTATTTTCTTTGTAAATGTACAAATGTTCCATGGTGCTTGGAATTTTATTAAAATGGTTAAGTGAGCATCTTTCTAATTTTGTTTTTGTCCTTTTTAGGGTAAGGTGACTTAACAAGGATACAGTAGTGTACTCATATACATTTTAATGTATATTCAGTATGAGACTATTTTGTGTCAAAATTACTCTGTAAATGTTTTAAAGTAACTCTAGAAGTGAAAAAAATAACACAATACAGTGTGAAAATGAACACTTAAAAGTGTTAAAAATAACACTATAGGTGTTACAAGTTAACCTTTCCGGTGAAAAGAGTAATCAGAATCCAGTGTGAAATGAACACTAAAAGTGTTATTTTAACACTATGGATGTTAAGAAGTAACACTCACAGTGAAAAGAGTAATCCGAATCCATTGTTAAAAATAACACTTAAAAGTGTTATAAATAACACTATAGGAGTTACTGTGGAGGCCAGCCTACAGGCCTCAGTGTGAAAGGCATAGGATGTTCTCAACGCGTAGCTCAACAAACAAATGTCCAATCTGTAGCTCCAGTTGGGTGGTGTTCCCATTTATTCTCAGAAGATATATTTTCCATAAAAATGTTGGCCTATATGTTACCTTATTCCCGTGCTGTATGTGTTGTATGATGATAAAATAAAAGATGCTGTTTGCTGTGTGCTGGCGGCTACACGGCTACGGTAAGAACCGTGTGTTCCCCACCTTCCACACCATTGTCTAATTAGTGGACTCACCTGTACTAATACCCAAGTGGACACCATGTGACTAACACCAGTGCAATACACCCCCAAGTGGCTAAATTAAGACAAGATAAATAAAACTAATAAACCTAAACTAAAGAGTGACTATAAATGGCTCCTACACCCCGGCCCCATAATTGTGAATATTACCCCACACAATTACCAAAATTACCAAATTTAAACTAAAAGGAGCCATTTGTGCAGAGATTAACCTATAACTAAGTGAGATCTCTGTTCTTCTCAGTCTCAGGACAGCAGCCAGGTCATCATGTTAGGTCATCATGGGACTTCAGCTTCCATCAACAGACAGATCTTGGACACTGGTCTGTCCAGCTGGCCAGTTCTTGTTTTAAGCTGAACTGAACGTACATGGCCCTTCTTGTCAGGATACGTCTGGGTAATTCTTCCCATCAGCCAGGAAGCGCGTGGCGCTAGTGGATCCATTATGACCACGATGTCACCGACAGCGAAGCTTCTTTTTGGTCTCATCCACTTCTGTCTCTCCTGGAGAAGCGGTAAGTACTCCCTCACCCAGCGTTTCCAAAAGAGATCAGAAAGAAACTGCACTTGTCGCCATCTTCTCTTGAGGTACAGGTCATCCTTCTGAAAGAGTCCAGGAGGGAGATATGGCTTTGACTTCAAGAGGAGAATATGATTGGGTGTAAGCGCCTCGAGGTCATTCACGTCGTCCGAAGCCTTTGTAATAGGACGTCCATTCAGAATGAACTCAATTTCGCAAAGAACAGTATGAAAGCCCTCATCATCCAAGACCTGGAGTCTGAGAGTAGAAGACAGAATTCTTTTAACAAGACGAATAAGCCTCTCCCAGACGCCCCCATGATGAGAGGCGGCTGGAGGGTTAAAAGACCATGTTAGGCCACTTGACAGGAGAGCATGCTGAATCTTCACATGGTCTAACTCAGCAACTGCTTCCCTCAACTCCCGTTCAGCCCCAATAAAGTTGGTGCCATTATCTGATGTAAAATGAGACACCTGACCTCTACGACACATGAAACGGCGGATGGCATTTATACACGAATCAGTGTCTAGACTGTAAGCCACCTCAAGATGAACTCCCCTACTAGCCATGCAGGTAAAGAGAACACCATAGCGCTTTACTCGCCCACGACCTTTCTTCACCTCCACAGGCCCGAAATAATCGACGCCTACATTTGTAAAGGCAGGTAAGTCTGGCACAATTCTTTCCAAAGGCAGGTCAGCCATCTTCTGCTGACCGGTCTTGCCCTGAAAACGACGGCACACAACACATTCAGAAAGGACCTTTCTGCAAGCTGAATTTGCATGTGTGATCCAATATCGCTTTCTGAGAGAGGACAGCATATGGTTCCTCCCTGCATGGCCCAGCTGCTGATGGAGATGCTTTAAAAGGAGTTTAGACACATCTTGGTCTTTTGAAAGAATGACTGGGTGTTTTTCTTCTTCAGGCATAGCAGCCCTACTAAGTCTGCCCCCCACTCGCAGCAATCCATCCTTCAACACTGGATCAAGCCTGTAGAGGTCGCTGTTCTGTTTCACAGATCCTCCATCTCTCAGTGCAGCAATTTCTTCAGGGAACTTCTCCTGCTGATAGAAACGAATAATGGCGTCTTCTGCCCTCTGAAGGTCACCTGGCGTCAAGGACTGGCCACAGACCACTGGCATCTCTCTTCCCATCTGAGCGCTGACATCCCCCTCTAGGTGTCCGCCATCATGTGGAGAGGTCCCAGGACGCTTTCTTCTATCAGACAGCATTCGGAGTAAATCTCTGAGTCTGAGCATCCATGCTACAGACGTTCTCAATCTGGTAAAATCAGAAAAATAAGTTAAAAACAACTTTGTTGGACTCTGTGGGCATTGAGAAACACAGGCACTGACTAACAGATCTTTCTTCACTTCAGGGTCATCAGCAGAGATCAAAGGCTGCTCAATGATGGTGTTCGGCCATTCCTCTTGCCCCCTCAAGAGAAACTCCGGTCCCTTAAGCCATCTCTCACATGCCAGGAACTCTTCAGCGCTGAGACCTCTGGATGCCTCGTCTGCAGGATTCAGTCTTGTCCCTATGTGTCTCCACTGTGCCACGTCAGTCTCTTCTCTTATGACAGCCACCCTATTGGCCACGAAAGTATGAAACCTCCTGGTCTCATTAGCAATATATTTTAAAACAGTTGTGCTGTCTACCCAAAATGTTGATGGGCACAGGTCAAGCTGCAACTCTTTCTTTAACATTTTGTCCACACGGACTGCGAGGACAGCAGCAGTTAGCTCAAGCCTTGGAATAGTTGTTTGCTTTAAAGGAGCAACCCTGGACTTGCCCAATATAAAAGCAACACTAACCTCCTTCTTCTCATTCTCCATCCGTAAGTATGACACGGTTCCGTAGCCGTACTCACTGGCGTCGGAGAAGTGATGCAACTGCAGGTGAGTAGGCTTTCCGAAATCCACTGGCTTTATGCATCCAGTAGTCGAGTTGTAAAATAAAAAGAAGGGGGATGGTGGATTTTATCATTTGGAACGGATATTTTGTGTCGATGAGCGCCCATGGTGGGGTCACTTGTACAGAGTGCATAGGCCTCGTGGACACGCGCACACAAGCGTACAATTTATGCTTTATTAATCAGATGTTATAAATCTATTTGTCAACTGAAGGACAGGAGTTTGTTGAGGAGTTTGTTTCAACAGAGGGCTCTACTTTGGCAATTGTAAAGATTTAAAGACTGCACAGGAAATCAACATTTTTTGCATTTCAAAATTGTTGAATGTGAGGTCCATGTTATATACCTCTGCCCCTTTTTTATGACTCAGGAATGATGAAACATTACTAGAATTACCCATTCATATACCAATATGTTTTTTTATTCATACATGTGTTTATTTAGTTAACTGAAAAAAAATAAAAAGAAAGAAGGTGATTGTTTAATATTTGGAATTTTAGTCACTGTGCTAACTCCTCATCTCTTCATTACTCTGTACATGGAGGCTACACTTGCCATGTGCAAGGCTCTTAATGTCCTGTGCAAGTCTTGGCCAAGTTTAAAATGATTGCTATAAGGCAAATGCATTTTTATAATCAGCCCAATGTTGGAGAATGAGAATAATAATATCAAGTAATGTTACTTTCACGTGATCAGAGTTAAGAGCATTAGATGAACTTTGCAATGTTTTTTTTTTTTTTTTTTTTTTCTTATGGGATTTGCGCGTATGCGTGCGAGTAAAATGCGTTCGGTAAGGGGAGCAGCACAGAGGAGTGTTCTGTGTCTGTCACAGGGGGATGATTTTAAATTGTCACAGATAATGGATGAGAGACAGACGACGTGTAGGGAAAAACAAATATTTTCCATAGGTGAACTGAAAGATGACGGGCCTACCTGTCAACTGCGTGCGTCTCTCTGAAAGCCTTAGCTGCAGAGCCTCAAAAAGGACAAATGCCCGCTGTAATTCCGGAGGTTTGGACACCCTTTTTTCGTGTGGCCGGCCTGTACGTTATAGATAGTGTACAGTAGACAAGCTTTATATTGCAAATATGCTTGTGGATCGCCAGACACCTTCATGCCATGTAGTAAATGACCGGCAAGAAAACAGTGGTACCGTTTTGAAAGTGAAACCAAAAAATCTCCGCTTGGCCCGGAATCTTTGATTGCGGTGACTGAAACGTTTGTTTAAGTGAAGCGCATAAATAAATGCAAAGCCTCTAATGTTGAAATGGTAGTAGGCTAATATTTCCAGTATTAAAATAATTGTAATTTTCACATTAACTAATAAAATGGAACAAGGGATGGTATGGGGGGATGGCCGTTTAAGAAGGGGGATGATTTAAAATTTTTATTTCAGAAGGGGGATGCCGTTCCCCTTCATCCCCCCTCAACTCGAGTACTGTATGCATCTATCCACCTGGAACTCTGTGATGCGATGGAGATTAGACAGCCACTTGGACCACTGCTGGGAAAAGGTGTGTGGTATCTGAGCATCCCAAGCGATGTTCAGTCTGCACATGTCCTGCAGCATTTTCTTCACAGGCAGAGTGAACGGTGCAAGAAGACCTAAAGGGTCATAGATAGACGACACCACAGACAATATGCCACGTCTTGTGTGCGGACGCTCTGCTATGGCTAACCTAAAGGTCAAAACATCTGTATCAATGCACCAGTGAAGCCCAAGAGCAGTCTCAACAGAGTTGGTGCTTTGATCTAAGTTAAGCCCCCTAGTGGTCTTTGTGCGCTGTTCCTCAGCGATGTTGGCCAAAACTGCACTGCTGTTACTCGTCCATTTCCATAGATGGAACCCTCCTCTGGCACAGGCTGCAGTCAGTTCCTTCACCATCTCCATGGCCTCCGTCTCTGATGGAACAGACTTCAGGCAGTCATCCATATAGTAGTTGTAAAGTATTGTGTTCAGCACACTAGGCTGGAAGTGATCTTAATTGTCTTGTACGATTCTCCTAAGTGCATAATTCGCACAACTTGGTGAAGACACCACGCCAAAGAGGTGGACCTTCATCCTATACTCCACAGGAGGGCGTGTCACATCACCATCAGGATACCACAAGAAGCGTAAAAGGTCTGTGTGCTCCGGAGACACCCTCACCTGATGGAACATGGCTTGGATGTCTGCCATCAACGCTACACGTTCCTGACGAAATCTGGTAAGTACGCCTAGCAGGGTGCTGGTGAGATAGGGCCCTTGCAGCAGCTGTGCATTCAGCGATGTTCCTTTAAAGACAGCAGCGCAATCAAAAACAACTCGAAGGGATTTCTTTTTGGGATGATATACCCCATGATGGGGAATATACCATACCTTGCCGTCTGCTCGATGCAACTGCTCGCATGGCACCAGTTCAGCATAGCCTTTTCCAATGACCTCAGAGAGGAAAGCTGTGTACTCTTGATGGTATTCTTTATTCCTTTTAAACTTTCTCTGAAGACCAAGGAGACGCTGCTCTGCAATGCTGCGGTTGTTCGGCAGGATGACATCGGCAACCTTAAAGGGTAAATCAATACAGTAGTGCCCCTCGTCAAGATGAACAGAAGAATCCATGATCTGCATAAACTTCTGATCTTCTCTGGACATACACACCTCTTCTGATTTCTCATTGAAGTCCTGGTTATACTGAGCAATCAGCAAATCCTGTAGCTTGGCAACTGAGATCCTATTGGCAGTGACAGCAGGGAGACCTTTACTCTGCCCACCCCCTCTCAGAGGACCATTCACGACCCACCCCAGTAGAGTCTTCACAGCATACGGTCCTTCGCCTTTACTATTGATGACTTCCCACGGTTCCATGAGCTTCGGTGCATTGGTGCCTATTAACAACTCCACCTCTGCCTCAAGACTGGGAATGTTGATGCCTTCTAGATATGACCAACCCTTTAAATCCTGCTGAGTAAGGATGTTATTTTTACTCACAGGCATTGTTCTCTGTGTGTAGACTTCAGGTAAGTCCATAAAGTTCTCTTCACTCAGGCTAGAAATCTCAAGACCACTGAGCAAGAAAGTGTTGACAAACTTCTCCTGACCAAGAGTACGAAGAAGAATGCTGGTCTTGACTCCTGAGAGATTCAGCCGTCTCATAAGATGTTCGGTACAGAAAGTAGCTGAACTCCCAGGGTCTAAGAAAGCGTAGGTGGTCACAGTCTTGCTCCCGGACTTGGCCTTCACCTGTACAGGCACAATAGAAAGCACATAATCATCGCGCCCGGCCCCAGTATGGCCACATGTCTCCAGTGACACAAGCGCATTATTGACTGCCACCTCTGATGTTGCTTTTTCAATATGCACGACGGTGGGATGTTTTAGCCTGCAAACATCACAAGTTAAAGGCTTATTGCACTCCCTACTCATGTGACCTGTCCTCAGACAGCTGAAACAAACTCTACCAGCTTTAAGAGCATCCATTTTCTCCCTATGAGACATCTTGCAAAGCTGAGAACAGTTTTCAACTGAATGTGGCTTCTTACACACACAGCACAATACAGCGTTACCTCTCTGTGATGCTGGCCCTTTGTGGTGTGATGGCAAAGCAGATGATGGATGTTGCTCGGCAGTGGTGACGGCTGCAACTGTAGCCTGACCCCGTCCAGTGTGTCTGGGCTTGGCTTTAAAGGGTGGAGTGGGTCTTGGATCCTGTAGATCACCAAACAAAGGATCTAAAAGAAACTTCACCTGACGCTCCACAAAGGCCACAAAGTCTGGAAACATGGCTCTATAACCACGGCGTTCCTGCAGTTCACAAGCCACAGTCCTCCATCTCTCCCTCAGCTTGTATGGCAGCTTCATCATCATCAAGCGAAGGTTAGATGGCACGTTCATCTCCTCCATGTGTTCCAGGTCTTCCATAACATTACAGCAGTCCCTTAAGAATATGGAAAAAGATTGCAAAGCAATTGTATCGTCAGGTTTCATTGCTGACCACTTCATAGCCTTTTCTATGTAAGCTGCAGCAATTTTCAGCTCATTTCCGAAGTGTTCCTTTAACAGGTTCTTTGCACGGTCATAACCCTGACCGGCAGGCATATTATAACAACTCCGAACTAATTCCCTTGGTTGCCCCCTAGTGTATTGTTCAAGGTAGTAAAGACATTCTTGTTTATCAGTAGTTTTCTTTTCAATAGCTTGTTCAAAAGCTCTGATGAAAGAAGCATATTTGAGAGGATTTCCATCAAACTCCACTATAGCTCGAGGAGGAAGAGAGGCTAGAGCTTGGTTGTATGCTAATTGAGCAGTGATGTTATTCTGCTGTTGCATAAGATCATAAAGAGTGAACTGTTGAGGGTAACCAAGAGGGTGATGAATTGGCTGTGACTGCATATTACCAACAGGAACATGAGAGCTTGGTCGTGTGTGAGCACTTCTCTGTGAAGATGGCATCGGAGGCTCCGACAGCTGAGGCCCAACTGGTGGTGGGTTGGCGAGTCTGGATCCCAGGATGTTTCCACACACTTCAGACCTATGAGAACGTGGTGGTGCCTGTGAACTTAGAGGTGCAGTGTTAATGGACATATGTGTAGATACGGCTTGTGGGACATGTTTTTCTTTAGGTCGTACAACCAGTGATGCAGACATGTCAGGTTGAAAGAAACATTTTTAGACTGTTGCAAGACAGAGCTCATATTTGATCGTTGTGACTTCAACTGAGCATGGAGGTAGGCATTCATGCCATCCTCTCCATCATCCTCATCCTCACAAACAGCATTTTCAAACACAGACAATTTAGCTGTAGCAACTGCCAACTTAGCTTCAATTTCCAGCTGTTCTTTTTTCCTCTTCAGCTTGGCCTTTTCCAACTGAAGCGCCTCTTCCTCAGCGTCAATATCATGCATTTTTCTTAAAGCAGCTGCAGACTGTAAGAGTGCGGCCCTTTCCGCTTTAGCCTTTAAGCGAACAGAAGAAATACTAGAAGAATTTGAATGGACAGAAGAATGGCCTTTACGTTTAGATCCTTTACTTGAAACATTAGAAATGCTATCATCAGGCTTTATATCTGTGTTTATTATAGACAGCACATCATCAAGAACATCACCATTTGATACACCAGCATCAGTTAAGCATTGCTCCACATTATTTTCAAAAGTGTTAATTTCCTTTCTCTTCTGTTCCAGCCAACTCTGCTGCTTCTTATATTCAGGATCTGGCATAGGCATTTCCAGCAACATCAATTGACTGTCTATTGCCTCTTTGCACAGCATAGAATATTTCTTTAAACACTTCTTTACTTCAACTGCAGTACGAGATGACATTTTTTCAGAAAGCAACTCATTTGTCCTTTGTTTAAATTTATTTGCTTGCATGAGTTTAGATTTCCTATTTTTCTGCAGATTTTCAAAAAGCATTGCAATTCCCTTTGCAGTTAATTTTCTCTCGCGCTTCCCAACTTCGCCAATAGAGGAATTTGCGTGGCCACTAACGTCGGTCTCATCATTTTCTCTCATAGCGTCAGCAGCTCTAACTTGAGATAATAACGTTACATTTTCTCCTTGAACAGTAGTCACGTCAATTTCATTGGTGGCCCCCTCTACGGCTTTAAATTGGGAAGATGCCTTTTCTCCTTCAACGCTCATGTTGCGCATACAGGCAGAAGCAATTCAGAGAACTTTTTCTTCGGCAAGGTTTTGACGTTAACTGTTGCGCTCACAAACGCGCAGCGCTCAAACAGTGAATAAACAACACAATAAACTTGTGTGGAGGGACTAACGTTAAATCAGCACGCACAGCACAGCATTTATAAACAACACAGCAGAACATAACTTGAGTTAGGCCTATTTTCATACAGCACTCAGTCCTTTGGGTTCAACTTTATACTACTAATCCATAACTCCAATAGCCACAGAAGAAAAGTAAAGTTTACCCACCGAGGATGCCTTCGGACTTTCACCGTTCCTTTCGGAGATTAACTGAATGAAACAGGTGCGCTGATTGAAGCGGCGCAGCTCCGCAATGATAAGCATTCCGTTTTCCAATCACGGCTACTCACTTCCAATTCATGCGGGGCTCTCGAAGAAGAAATCCTAAGCGCTCCAATGCTTCGTTCTCCTGGTAAATCCTTTTGTTCACACGATGAAACTTCCTTATGGAAAAGTAACGTTATTGCTTACGATCGTCTTCCTCCAGATGAATCCTTCCAACTTCAGAGGAATACGGTGAAACTTCCAAATCCAGAGATCTCCTACGTCCGGGAAGGGTTCTTACGGTGAAACTTCCAAATCCAGAGATCTCCTACGTCCGGGAAGGGTTCTTACGATGTGGAGGCCAGCCTACAGGCCTCAGTGTGAAAGGCATAGGATGTTCTCAACGCGTAGCTCAACAAACAAATGTCCAATCTGTAGCTCCAGTTGGGTGGTGTTCCCATTTATTCTCAGAAGATATATTTTCCATAAAAATGTTGGCCTATATGTTACCTTATTCCCGTGCTGTATGTGTTGTATGATGATAAAATAAAAGATGCTGTTTGCTGTGTGCTGGCGGCTACACGGCTACGGTAAGAACCGTGTGTTCCCCACCTTCCACACCATTGTCTAATTAGTGGACTCACCTGTACTAATACCTACCTGGACACCATGTGACTAACACCAGTGCAATACACCCCCAAGTGGCTAAATTAAGACAAGATAAATAAAACTAATAAACCTAAACTAAAGAGTGACTATAAATGGCTCCTACAGTTACAATTTAACATTTCCAGTGAAAACTATCAACACATTTCAGAGTTAAAAATAACACTATGGGAGTTAGATTTTAACTCTACAAAGTAGTTGAAATATTAACACTTTAGAAAGTGTTACTTTAACTCTGATTCAGAGTGGATTATATAAACTCCGGAAACGAGTTGAAATTAACTCTATGAGAGTTGAATTAACTCCGCCAATTTTGCTGTGTTTGTTCCTTCGGGATAGGGCCCCACACAGTAGGGAAACCCAGCATATAGAGTGGCAGCATCATTTGGCGTCAGTCCACCATTTCCAAACTTAGAAACAAGTTCCATGAGACTGCGGAAGTCAAAGACAGACCAAGAAGTGGCTGTCTTAGGAAGAGAACACCCCAAGAAGACTGATGGTTCCTCACTTCTGCTGCACTAAGGAACTGTAGGTTAACTGCGAGAGACTTACAAGATTGTCTAAACTGTGTAAAAACCAGCTGTCACTCAGTGATGTTCACAAGTCATTTTTTCCAAGTCCAAGTCAAGTCCCAAGTCTTTGTAGTCAAGTCCAAGTCAAGTCTCAAGTCCTTGGGAGCAATGCCAAGTCAAGTCTCGAGTCTTTCGTCCCAAGACCAAGTCAAGTCTCAAGTCAAGTCTCAAATGACTGAAATTAATTATTAACCTTTTTTGTCTTTTTTTTGGGGGGGGGGGGGGGGGGGGTGGGCATGGTATGGTGCATTGTATCTTAAGAGGGCTATTTAAATTCCAAATTGTGAAGAAACATGAACGCTTTGATTAAACTTAAATATTTAGAAAACAAATACCACAGATAGGCTACATTATGCATTTCCATTCTTGAGGTCTAAAATCCTATGATCAACTGCATTTTCATAGCATATTACAGAAACTTCCTACCTTAAATCCATAGGATTTAAAATTTGGTATTACAGAAACAAATCATGTAGCCTATGGGATGTTTTTTTTTTTCTTCGCCCTATATTAGTATAAGATTATTCATCATGTATTTCAATAAACTATATTATTCAAGGAAATGTACAGGCTATTATATTTATCAGCTTATTATTGTTGGTTTACAGAAAGTTTTAAATAGTTTGATCTTTTCATGACAGCCAGTTATAGGCCTAGATCTAATATAATGGATAATTACTACTCACCTCAACATGCTTTTTACAGTCATTCAAGCCACCATGGGCAATACTGAATTCACTGTTACCAACGGTGCATCTGTCGAAATTGTCATTATTTTTTAACTCTTATCAGGAAAGGGTATTGTTTTGTATAATCAGAGGTAAAATGGGTCTTATGCAGTATTTTCTTCTTCTTTTTTTTGACACTCTTTCTTTGCCATACCGATCCTGTTGACATTACCGAGCTGAGTTAAAAGACCGCCCAAACTGAAAGCTGATTGGTTTACTCAGCCAATTAGTAAGCCAATCAGGACGCTCTATGTCTTGCATGCACCCACACAGCGTTCCCTTAGGCACCGCTTCTCTCTCTGTCCCTCTCGCTCACATATTAAGATGCGCGATCTAGACGTAAATGTTTCACATGCATGCCCTGGCTTACTAGCTCTAGATTCCGGGAGATATTATTCTATTTGCGGGCATCAGGGAGGCATTATCAATATCAGGATGTCTGCACAAACTAGGCAATATAACATAGCATACCATCATTAGATCCTCTAGAGGCGAACCCCGACTGTTGGGTAACATTAAATACTATCGGTCACAACCAAATCACGGTTAACAATCAATTAAGACATTGACTTATGTTTGCAACCTATACATTGCAACTGCGCAAGCATGCAGTACCCCTTTATCATCAGAGAACATAATAATAGCATGCCAATAAGGCAAAAACACAAAAAGAAAATATAATCAAAAATACCCCATAACAATAAGCGCTTCCCTGCTTGTGTGTCGTTCTGAGGTGCCTGATAAAGTTGGATGTAGTTGAGCCAGCATCATTTATCCTGACACCACACTCTTTGCAAAGGGCTGTTCGCCCTGTGTGAGAAGTCTTTATATTCAAATGCAACAACAAATGGAACAGGTGAATTTGCCGTCGCCATGGTCATTGTTGATTTCTGACTGCACACATGTGTTGCGCGTAATCTGGGAGAGAAATATTCTGCCAGCGCTCCGCGTTTCCCATAAGGCAAGGGAACACATTGGAAAAACAAAAAGATGATTTTTTTTTTTCAGCGAAATGATCATTGTTCACGAGTCACAAGGCTCAAGTCCGAGTCAAGTCTCGAGTCATTGAGGGCAAGTCTAAGTCCAAGTCTCAAGTCTTTGTTTGTGCGACTTAAGTGCGACTCGAGTCCAAGTCTGGGACTTGCGTGAACATCACTGCTGTTACTACAGACTGTGAGGAACATATGGATCTCCCACACACTAATAAAGGCTCTGTGTAAGGGTATAGCAAGCCAACATGTTTTTTTGTGTGTGTCTGTGCAATCTTCAATTAGCCTGACATAGCCCACCCACAATACAAATGTTCATCCGTATTCATGGTCTGGGGGCAGTCTTCTGGGGTGGGTTTACATCGGTAGAGAGACAACCGACCAATAAGCGAAGCTGATTAGACGAGCTGTCCAATCATTTCAAACCAGAACGGAATGCCCTCCCCCTAGCCTGGCGATGCCATCTTACTTACCTCCACTAAACAATTTTATCTCCATACTTAGTCTGGCCCAAGCCCCACTAGCTCCCTTTCCCTCGGTTGCTCTACGGTTTAGCCAATCAGCACACAGTTTAGAGCGAAGTCTCCGAACTTTGTAGTCCTACAGCATAGGAACGCGCCCCTACTTTCGAATTACATTCATAAAATTGGTACATGACATTAACATCCATGATCTTGGGGATTTATTACCACTACGATGTCAGAATAGATCAGAACTTGCCAGAGATCTGTTATTACTGAATGCATTGAATTGCATTGGGCCAGACTGTATAACATAGTCAACAGTTGGCTTTCACCCAGGCTACTGCCCCCCGCCCTATAATCGCGTCAGGTTAAAGAACCTCCAGACTATGAATATGGATGAACAGCAGTATTATGGAAGGGCTATGTCAGGCTAATCTTCAATGCTCCAAGCAACAAAGGCTATACCAACAGAACAGGCCATTTTGAATTATGTTGTTGTTTGCCTTCATGTTAAGGGACAATATAATGTAGGCTAATAGTAATTAGTCATACTCATACTAATAGTCATAGTCATACATAATTAGTCAGACCTAAAGCTTGATCTCTTCATGTGTACCTCTCTCGACAACTCCAAAAAAGTCCTGTGTAACCTATGTAAACATGCAGGATAATGACCAATTTTTTTTTTTCATCAATCTTCAATTATTATGACCTTCCAATGGCTGAAACTATGTGATCCACCATCTCAGAAAATGGTGGCCATTTTGTCTTTTGGGCAACTCTTTACGTGGCCCCAAGAAGAAGATTTTGAAAAGCATTTTGAGTTGCAGAACTCAAATTTGGGCAAAATGGGTTAGCCTGCCAATTTTCAATTTCATTTTTTATTTTCAATTGGTTTAGTTAACCTTTGCAGATACATATTTGGTGGAATAAAACAAGCGTTCTGTGAAAAAAGAATCATTATAATCAGGGGTTAAAGTTGGGGGGGAATGCAGGGGTACGCAGTACCGGCACCTCAAATAAATGAACAATATGAGCCTATTCTTCTTCTATTTTTCTTTGTTTGTGCCGACACAAAATATGAGAGTTCCCCCTCCTGCCAAATCCCACTTTAACCACTGATTATAATGTTAACTGATGCCAAAATGTGAAATTCTACCAATTTTCTTGATACATTTTAAGGGGGTCATTTTTATTTAGATATTTTTCTGTTTAGTCATAGTCAACCTTTGTCAACAAAATATTACAGTATTTCTGTGGAAAAGTGATCATCTTTAATGATTATGGCCCTCCAGAATGGCTGAAACTGTATGAAAATACACTGTTTTGGAAAATGTCTGGCATTTGGATTTTGGGCAAAAATTTGAGGTGGCCCCAAATCTTAATCTCTTTTAATAGGCCTTCTGATCAGCAGATACATATCCAGTGGAATAAAACAGGTGTTCTGTGAAAAAGGAGTCATTATAGTGTTGAATGATGCCAAAATGCGGAATTCTATCAATTTTGACCAATTTCCTTGATATATTTTAAGGGGTAATTTTTATTTATATATTTTTTTGCGTAACCAACCTTTGTTAACATGTCTTTGAAGGAATATGACAGTATTTTGTGGAAAAGAGAACATGTTTAATGATTATGGCCTTCCAAAATGGCTGAAACTGTATCAAAATACGCCATTTTGGAAAATGTCGGCCATATTGGATTTTGGGCACGATTTGAGGTGGCCCCAAGTCTTAATCTCTTTTAACTCATTGACTGCCAATGACGTCTTTAGACGTCAACTGAAATACTACCGTTCACTGCCAATGACGTCTTTAGACGTCAACTGTGTTTTTTAATGGGGCGGGCTGCAGAAAGACCTAGGGAACCTTGTCTGTAAATATCAGAATTCTCCGTCGAAAATTGTTGTTCCAAATTGATCCTGAGGGTGGCAGTGTGTCACTTTGGATGTGAGATCAGCAGAGATTCATAGGTATAGCCAAGGGAGAAGTAGAGAAAGCTAATGACATGGCTAAATATGCCGCTAACAAAGTGCAGACGTAAATCGGAGAAGTTTAGGCAGTTCACACTCGATCAGAGTATGTGTCACTGCCATAGTAGTTCGAGTAGTGTTCCGATCGTGGGAGATGAAGGAGATCAACCTTGGGCAAATGGAAATAGCAGTTGTGACTTGTTTCAGTGCCCAGCTAGCTCACAGTTCCGGGTCAGGTAAGAATTTGCGAGCCGGATGTTGATCACTCAGTTATCGCTGTCACAGCCTGTAAATAGCATATATTTACCTTGTTACAACAATGCCTATTTTATTACCAAAAGCCCCCTGTTACTGTTGTTTTTGTGGTCTTATCAAAGGAAGACATTCTCCCGATGTTTGACGTGCTAATAGACCGAAAAAAACGCGCATCCAAGACACTAACGTTGTCAAACAAAACGCTAATTTTCTCCCTTTTTTGATAACAAACGGGAATGTTTGGAGAAAGTAGCTTATGTTCGCCTGCTGATTTCTAAGCAATGGAAAGGGGTAGAAACGAACTTTTTTTTCTGGTGAAAGAAGAGAGTCTGCTCTGTCTTGTGGTAGTTTCATTGTTTATGTAGTCGTAACACATAATATTCTGTGGCTCTTTAAAAAACAGTCAAAATCCCCCAAAACCTCTGGCAGTATGGAACGCTCTATTCTGAAAACGGCTGGCAGTCAATGAGTTAATAGGCCTTCTGATCAGCAGATACATATTCAGTGGGAAAAAAAACAGGTTTTCTGTGAAAAAGGAGTCATTATAATGTCGAATGATGCCAAAATGCGAAATTCTACCAATTTTGACCAATTTCTTTGATATATTTCAAGGGGGTAGTTTTTATTGACAATTTTTTTGCTTAGTCAACCTTTGTTAACTTGTCTTTGAAGGAATATGAAAGTATTTTGTGGAAAAGAGACCATCTTAAACAATTATGGCCTTCCAAAATGGCTGAAACTGTATCAAAATACGCCATTTTGGAAAATGTCGGCCATATTGGATTTTGGGCAAAATTTGAGGTGGCCCCAAGTCTTAATCTCTTTTAATAGGCCTTCTGATCTGGAATCCACAGAGAAAACTTTGACAGGAAACTAGGCCTAATTTTTCCTGCAAATGACCTGTCTACCAGTCCCATTACTATCACTTCACTATCACTTCCCCTCGATTTTGGCCCTAACACTCGGTTTGCGCGTTCATGTGTAAGTTTAGGGTGTCCCAATACTTTCGGGACCGAGGGATAGTGGCTTTCAGCCCTTCAAATCGCCCCTTCAAACGGAGGGAGGTCTGGTGCAGACTTCGAACGAAGTGAAGTTGAAGTGAAGATGAAATTACCCACGGTTCTTTGCGAACTGATCAGCTAAACAAAATGATTGAGTGTCGGTACCCGATCTCTGTCCTCAGCTCTGGATAAGAGCTTCAAAAATATAGCTACTATTGCAATTAAGCATGTATATATATATTTTAATGTCGGGATATCTTAGTTTGATGTAAATTCAGTTGAATTCCGCGCAGGTGTGTCAAAACATGACTATTAAAAAGATCGATATTTTTCAAAGTGCGCGTCGGTACCCGATCTGTGTCCGAATGCACGAGCTGTGTCCCGTTGTCTCAGCTCTGGATAAGAACTTCAAAAAGATCGCTACTGTTGCAATTAAGCATGTATACATATTTTTTTATGTCGGGATATCTTAGTTTGATGTAAATACAGTTGAATTCAGCACTGGTGTATCAAAACATGACTATTAAAAAGATCGATATTTTTCAAAGTGCGCAAATCTTTCAACAGAATTACCAGATCCTCTCATGTGGGTGATTTTCTCAATGATAATTTGTGGATGACGGCTTTTGAACAGTTTATGCCGGTTTAGAGCCTTGTATCCGTTCAGACGCGTAAAACAGGTGAAGACGTTTTTACGCAAGTGTTGTCCCATTTATTAGGGGAAGATTTGCACTTCTCACTACACAATCGAGGGGTGTCTCATCTTGGAGGGAACTCGAAAACGAGTGCTAGTGTTAGGGAAGAGAAATGGGACTGGGCCTAGCATCCATGATCTTGAGGATTTATTGCCACTATGATGTCAAAATATATCAGAACTTGCCAGAGATCTGTTAATACTGAACGCGGAAGTGAGAGCCAGATGAGAGAATCCGTCATATCCAAACGGAAACCTACTTCAATTGCATTGGGCCAGACTGTATGACAAAGTCAAAAGACAGACAACCTCTGACAGACAACCTCTACTCAATAAATCATCACGTGAACAGCAACCATCTAAAATATTTTTTTCTTCCCAGTTTGGCCACCTGGGCTATTCCATCAGACGCATCATCATCAGGAACTGGGGCATTCTACAGAGCGATCCGTCATTTGCAGAACCCCCTGGCTTCGCCTTCAGAAGGGCACCCACCCTCCGTGACATTCTGGTGAGGAGCCACTTACCCCCCCCCCCTCCGAAACCCACAACATGGCTACCCAGGCCAACAGGAACTCTCTGCTGTGGCTCCTGCAGACACTGCGACCAGGTGGATAGCAGTAACTCTTTCCCAGATGCCACAGGAACCAAATCTTTACATTGTTTGAGTTATGCCAACTGCAATACAAAATTTGTTGTCTACAGACTGGAATGTGGTGAATGTGATCATGGCCGTACTAAGCGAAGATTCAGGGACAGATTGGCAGAACATATTTATGCCATCAAGACGCACAACCCAAATTATCCCATGGCCTCCTATTATAAAAATGAATAAAGATAAAAATGCTGGACACCGGAACCCTACTTCTCTTAAGGCCTTGGTTGTTGAGGTGGTTTACAATTCTGCAAGGGGTGGTGACCGACTCAAACGCCTCCTCCAGAGGGAGACATTTTGGATAGATAAACTAAACCAGGGTTCCTACGCGTCCTGGAAAACCTGGAAAACCTGAAATTTTAGAGATGGCCTTTCCAGTCATTGAAAACACCTGGAAATTGGCTAAAATGTTAAAATGTCCTGGAAAAATTATGTACTGACCTGGAAAATTATAATTTAATTTAGCCACTCATTCAGATTCGCAGACACTTGCTGCTTTTTGATAAGCTGGGGAGATACATTTGTCTGGTTTGTATTTTTAAATAGAATAGTATATAGTCAGGGAGCCAAAGTCTCAAAAATGGGTTGAACCGGACATGGTCTGATACTTTTTATTTGAGTTTTTTCTGTTAATTTTGATCCTAAGAACCAATAATTGGAGGGTCTGCTCTGCCGGAAATATCGCGAAAGAAAATTGTGCCTATTTTAGTGTATACAGTGTATTATTCATCAGATAAATGTGAAAAATGTTTTTCTTTTCCCTTCAAATACTCAGTGCCTGTCCAGAAATACATTCCATATGCACAGAACACGTGCTGACAACATCCACTAAATAGTCAGGGAGCCAAAGTCTAAAAAGCTCAAGAAAATAGGTTGAACCCGACACCGTCTGTTATACTTTTCATTTGTGTTTTTATTGGTTAACTTTAACCCTTGTAACAAATAATTGGAGGGTCTGCTCTGCCGTAAATATCGTGAAAAAAGGTATTTTTTTGTGTGTTTGATGATGGTAGTATTAAACACATTAAACAAACTCAAAATAAAAGAACACCTGGTTGCAACATGCCAAAATACACTGCATTGCTAGCATATCTTTAAACAGAGTAATTATCACTCCTAAATCATTATGATTAAAGATCATAGGATCGGGTTCTGTTCCAGTATTTAATCATAATGATTTAGGAGTGATAATTACTCTGTTTATCATTAACGTTAAGTAAAGATATGACTAATATTTCTTCATGTTAATTAGGCCTGTTTCTATAGGCCTATATATCACAAAAATATAGCGAACAACATCAAACAACATTATCTGTATTGTGTTCACAGCTTTGCCTGAAATGTTTTCACTGACAAATTTGAAGAATGATGTGCCTTGTTATCTAGTGCTTGTACATGTAGGCCTAGGTTATAAGGCACGATCTGTATTTTTCAATCATCACCCATTTAGAATGTTGATAAACCTGTAAATAACTGTGGCCCTCTGATAATTTATGCCTGTGGCTGAACACCTGCAGTTCCAACACCACTCCCTTTTCTGGTGGTTTGGTGGAGTCCTGGCACATACTGTACAACAACAAGACGTTTCAAAGTGCTATGTTGGCGGACAAGTTATGATTCCATAAAGGCCACACACACACACAAGTTTCAATGCCAGCAGCGAGGCACATTAAACAAGCTCAAAATAAAAGAACACCTGGTTGCAACATGCCAATATACACTGCATTGCTAACAAATAGCCACAGTTTTACTCGGGGGGTCTATCACTGGTCTCCAGACTATACTGTTATAGTCTGGCATGTCAGGCTAGTTATCTAGTGCACTAAGCAAAATTGTACAACAGGGCTATGCTGGAATTAGGCCTACACCAAACCTTGATTTTAAAAGATCTCATTCTAAACATGAATTTGCTCACTACGCCGATCACCACTGGCCAGTCATACCTCTTTATTTCATAGGTATAGCAATAAAGGAAATTCTATTAGCATGTTGTTGTATCGAGAATTGGTGTATTGTTGTTCCGATAACATTAGCCTACACCTCGATCCGTGTCCTTGAATTTGAGGGAAAAAGCCTTGAAATGTCCTGGAAAAGTCCTTAAATTTGATGTTGAAGAAAGAGTGGGAACCCTGTAAACGCCACCACGTTCCCTGGACTCAATGATGAGATTGACTTCTCCCCTTTCCTATAGCCTGATTGAACATTAATATACGCTTGATCCTGCTTGTGGATAAACTAATGCCTGTTTTAAATGCCTGTCTGTATATTCTGTCTTACACTGTTTGCTGTGATAGTTTACCAGGGAGGAAAATGATTATTGTTGCTTTTTGTAAATATTTTTACCTTTTTGGTATTTAACCTTTACTGTCTGGTTGTATCACTTGTTTTTCGGTGTTTTGAAAATTTAAGGCTGTTTGATATAGGGGGTCAGGATATGGCTGGTTAGCTGTGCCAATTAGCATTGCACTTCCTCGTCGCCCGGTTGGAGGTCACACACACACACACACGCACACGCACACGCGCACACACACACACACACACACACACACAAACACCCCTCTGGGGTATACAACTCTGACCCACACACTATGTTGCGGGTGGAACTCCCATTAAAGAGATGAGGAAGAATGCAAGAGAGCACACAAGAGGTGCAGGAGACAGAGCTGGGGGCTTACCACAGTGAGGTTAGGACAGCTACGAGGAGAAGAGGGTCCAACGTCACACGCACACACACACACAGCAGCGCACACACGTACACACGTGAAGACACAGCAAAAGACTCCAAAAAGGCACCCGAGTGCAAAATGTGAGAAACACCAGGAAAAGAGGACTCCGTCACCACCAGGCTGTCCCACCAGTGCAGGCCCCACAGCTCCTGTCAACAGAGGGAACAAAGGAACAGAACACTTGCATAAGTACCACAGTCATACAGTCTGGAGTCTCCAATGGGTTTACTTATTGTAATTGAGATGGCTAAAAATCAGTATGTGCAGTGTGTACTTAGCTTTTAGGTGGCTAGGCTTCCCATAAGAACCAAACTGTACGCCCGTTTGGGTCACGGAGCTCCACCACAACTGAGGGAAAGTAGAATTAGACACAAGCACTAACATTCATATACATGCACACACAAGATCCCTCCAGGCCACAAGAGGGCTCTAGTAAGAAATGGCAAACACAAAAGAAAAAGGATAAACATGCAAACACACCAACACTACTAATGTAGTGGCTAACAAGAAACCAGGAAAACCAACAATCAAAAGAAAAGAAATGTTGCAAACAAACACAAACACAAAATTAAACTATAAACACCAAAGGAAATAATGAAGACAGCACATAAACACACAGCATGTAGCAAATGTGATAGAGCAACCACAGCCGTAGCTAGCATGCACCAGGCCAAGCAGAAGCATAGAAAGCAGGCCGCAATGAAATCAGAGCACGTCATGCAAAGCCAGTCAGGCAAACCAATGCGTTGAAGTAATTAAGGGAAGGCAAAACAGCAGCCGGGCAGAGACGTGCGTGCACTGCACTTGTTGATAGCGAGGCGTCCTAACGACCAGAAGACTCGAAATCTAGAAATACATTAAGGTTACCATTAGCAAATCACTACTAAGTGAATGGCAAAGTAATATAGGTAGCGTGTATACTTACTCTATCTGATGGCACACTCTTAGCTCCCAACCCAAACACAGGTGAACTGCACGATCAAAGACACTGCTGTTCCCAAGCCCACGGACTGAAGTTATAAAGGAATTAAGTAAATAACTAACAACTAAACAATCGTATAGTAATTGACACAAAAGATGCACAACTCACGCTGAGCTGAACCGCAGTCTCGTGCAATGCAGTCGGGAAAATTCAACCGGACAATAAAGATGAGCCGACACCACTATAAAACAAGACAGTGCTATAGTTTCTGAAAACTGTGTGAATCGTTAGCTAGCGAAGAGAGTAGCCAACTGCTTACCTTCAGATTCTCGTCCACAATCTCAGCAGTAAACAACAATGCCTGCACACACGCCAAACAATCCAACCTGATTCCCGGAAGACGGGGAGGATAACGCGCATTCAGGAAGCCGCTGCCCGACTCTATATATATATCCGGCATTGTACCCGCCTCTTACAGCCAATTGAAATCGGTAAAAGTGCTGGGCAGAGCTCAGCCTGCCACAATCTCCCCTCGCCTTACGAATCGTCGCCCCGACGATTCACCAGCACTCCCGAAGCAATAAGAGAGGGAGCGATGTCCTACTCTGCTGCGGGAGTAATAGACTCAGAAGACGGAGAGGTTGTCCCCCCCAGGCCTGAGGTGCTCACTGGCCTGGGCAAACGGTGAACATTGGAGTGCTTACCAGCTGTTAAACGAGGTGTTCTCCGGGTGGCGTCCTCTACAGGAGGGTTGTCATCTACCTGTGTAGGTGCCGGGGTCACAAAAATGACAGGTAGTGGCGGTGCTACTGTGGGAGCAGGTGTTGTCAAAGCAAGTGGCTCCAAAGGGGCCTCCTCGGGTGGGTCACCCCGAGATTGCGAAGTGAACGGAGTTACGCTTCTGACTGGGGATACAGGAGGAGCCTCTGGGACCGGAGGAACCTCTGGCCTCAGGGCCATCAAATCAAGTTCCCCAAATGGTTCGGCCTCAGTAGATGGCCCAGGCTCAGTAGATGGCCCATGGAGGGGCTCACCAGAGGCCTCCTCAACAGGGCCAACCTGGGCCGGAGTGGTGGCCTCCACTACTGCTTTCAAAAGCGAGCGATGGACTCGTCGGGTCTGGAGGGAATCATGTACCGGAGCCACCGTGTACACGGACCCACCGTCTCTAGGTGCATGCTAGATTCGATGCACCACCGAGCTCCACAGGTCATGGATCTTGTGACGTCCTCTTACGCCAGTATTCCGTAAGAGTACCAATTGGCCCTCCCTCAGTGGTGCATCCCGTACCTTCTGGTCATGATTTCTTTTCCGCCGTGCTGCAGCAATGTCCAGACGCTCCCTCGCCCCTTCAAACGCTGTCCGCAAGCGGGATTGGTGTTCCTGAATCCACTCATGAACGCCCCTACCCACTGGCTCCGACACACGGCCCAACAGGAAATCAATGGGCAGTCTGGGTTCCTGCCCAAACATAAGGAAGAAGGGGGACTCCCCCGTTGACTGGTGAGGGGTGGTATTGTAATAGTAGAGTACCTGAGGCAGGCAGGAACTCCAGTCCCTCTTCCTGGATACAGGAAGGGTGCGCAACAAATTGTGCAGCGTTCTGTTGAAACGCTCACACTGACCGTTCCCAGCAGGATGGTAAGGGGTTGTGCGCGTTTTCTGGATCCCATAGAAGCTACACAACTGCTGTATCAGGGAACTCTCAAAACTGCGCCCCTGGTCTGAGTGTATCCGAGCTGGAACACCAAACTTGGAAAACCATTCCACCACCAGTACCTGAGCTACGGTGGGGGCCCGTTGGTCACGAGTGGGGACAGCAAGTGAATATTTACTAAACACATCTGTCATTACCAGGACGTCCTCTACGCCATTTCGGGCCGGCTCCAACGTGGTGAAGTCCATGGCCACAATCTCATTGGGCCGGGAAGCCAACAGATGCCCCATGAAGCTATGGGTGCCTGGCTGGGTGTCCTTGGCAACCTGACACCTCTCACATGCCTTACACCATTGAGCCACCTCTGCAGACATACCTGGCCAGAAACACCGATGCCGCAACAGTTCCAGCGTCCGCTCGATTCCCTGGTGACCATGTTCCTGATGAACTTGGGTCAATACCTCCCTCTTTAGGGCGTCGGGCAGCAGTACTTCAGTACTGCAGTAGTTCCCCCCATCCGAGCGAAATACCTGACGATACAGAACACCGTCTGCCTCCACTAAGCGGTCCCACTGACGGAGCAGAATTAAGACCGATGGTGAGGCCCGTTTACGTTCCTCCGACGTAGGCCGTCGCTTCTGTTTCCAAAACACCAAGATTTCCCCAATAACAGAGTCAGCCCATTGGAGCGCAGCCATATTGGGCAAAACGGAGATGGCCGCCTGAGTTACCTCGGCCATGGTAGGCTGCAGGACCTGTTGCAATGGCAATGGCAGTGCAGTTCCTGGGAGTAACGCGTCCACCTGGCCAGAGGGGTTCTGACGCGACAATGCATCCGCATTCCTATTACTCCTCCCGGACCGATACTTGACTTCGAAGTCAAAAGAGGCCAGTTGGGCTGCCCAACGTTGTTCGGTGGCGCCCAATTTAGCAGAGGTCAGATGGCTTAACGGGTTATTGTCGGTAAAGACAATACATCGATGACCCATGAGGTATTCGCGGAACTTTTCAGTCATGGCCCATTTAAGGGCCAAAAACTCCAGTTTCATCGAACTATAGTTCTGCATGTTTCGCTCCGTGGGTCGTAACCCTCGGCTAGCATAAGCAATCGGCCTTACCTTGCCATGGTGCTCTTGCGAAAGCACGGCTCCCAAACCTCCGTGGCTTGCATCCACCTCCAGGATGAAGGGGAGAGAAAAATCTGCAGAAGCAAGCACCGGCGCAGTTGTAAGCTTTGCCTTAAGGGCTGCAAAGCTAGTCTGACAGTCCTCGGACCAAGTCCAAGGACTTCCATGGCCCGCTCGTCTCTTTGCCTTTCCCGCCCCAAGCTCAGCCACTAATCGGTGAAGAGGGGCCGCCAGCTTGGCGAAACCCTCCACAAAACGACGATAGTAACTAGCGAACCCTAAAAAGGAACGCAGTTCAGAGATGGTCGTGGGGGTGGCCAATTCGCTACCACCTCAATTTTGCCTGGGTCAGTGGAGACCCCTTGGGCAGAGATAACATGGCCCAAGTACCGCACTTCTTGTTGGAAAAAGGCACATTTGGGGAGCTTCACTTTTAGGCCTTCTTGTTCCAATCGGCCCAGCACTACGCTCAGCCTTTCCAGATGCTGCGTAATGGTGGATGAAAACACCACAATGTCGTCGAGGTACAACAACAACGATTGACATTGTTGGTCACCAAATATTCGCTGCATCAGCCGCTGAAAAGTGCTGGGGGCGTTACAAAGCCCGAAGGGCATCCAGTTCCACTCAAACAACCCAAAAGGCGTGCAGAATGCGGTCTTGGGCCTATCCTCTTCCTGAACTGGCACCTGGTTGTACCCACTGGCCAGGTCCAGGGTAGAAAACCAGCGGGCACCAGTCAACGCGTCAAGAGATTCCTCAATACGTGGTAGAGGGAATGCGTCCTTCCTGGTTTTGCTGTTGAGTTGCCTGTAATCTACACACATGCGCAAACTCCCATCTTTCTTTTTAACTAGCACGATGGGGGAGGCGTAGGGACTGCAACTTTCGCGAATCACTTGTGCTTCCAACAACTGATTAATGTGATCCTTAACGACCTCATACTCTGAGGGTGGTATGCGTCGGTAGCGCTGATGAATAGGTACGTTGTCCAAAAGAGGGATGTCATGCGCAATCAAGTTAGTACAGCCCAGATCCATGTCATGGGCTGAAAAGACATGGTTATACCTCCTAAGGAGTGACCTCACCTGACTCTGTTCTTCGACCGAAAGGGAAGACAAGTCCATTGCGTCGATCTGATCTGGCGCAGTGGGGGAAGCTACCTGGGAAGCAACGGTTGCCGTAACAGGTGGTACTTCTGACACACCAGCAGGCAAGCTGACAATATGGGCCCGGTTCAAGGTGCCTAGAACAGTACGGGGATACAGCAGCACGTCTGTCGAACCCACGTTCACGACAGGGATAAGTGCAGTTCCCCGTGTAATAGGAACTAATGCAGGAGAAGCAAGCAAACCAGCAGGCAAACCTGAATCTAAAGGTTCAAACAGCACAGTGGCTCCCGAGTACTGTGTGGAACAGGTGGCAGACACCAGCTGCATCACCCCACCTGGGATGCGACATGCCCGCCTCCCCCGTACTTTTACTCTACCTGGGACCGCTGGGGAATCCACCCCATCACTACAGTGTTGTAATGCCTGTAGAACAGACGCTGGTGCCGTGGACACTTCAGGCAAGTCAAACAGTGCCAGACCATGCCGGCCAAAGAGCTCTTGGTAGCATTTTCGGATCACATTCATTCCAAGTACACCCGGGACCTGGGGGGAAAGACCACCTGGGGGATCTCGCACCACCAAGACCCCACATTGTGGCATTAGTTTCCCACACAGCTCCACATCCAGTTCTAAATAGCCAACGTAGGGAATGGCCAACCCATTGGCCGCTTTCAATTGTAGCCAGTGGCAAGACCTGAGGCGCTCGTGTCCCCAGGGCCCAAAATTTTGCAGAAAGAAACTCTCCCTAACAGTGGACACCATGGAGCCTGTGTCAACGAGACAAGGCACCACAACCCCTCCCAAAACCACATCAAGATGTGGACAAGAAGACATCAACTTTGACACCCCCCCAATACCCTTGAGCCACTAGAGGCCCCGCCCGAACTGTGGCCCTGCAGTACGGTGGGTGCTAGTTTCCCGAACCCGAAGACGGAGCGGGCTGATTGCGTGTAGCTGATGGGGTCGGGGCAGGGGGCTGGTAACGCGGAGACACTCGCACAGCTTCGCATTCCCTGGCATAGTGGCCAGGCTGCTGACAGCGTCTACAAATTAGTGGCCCGTCACGTGGAGGACGAGGGCGGGAGAACGAAGTCTGCAAGAGGGAGAGGCCCTGAGTGAGCTGCTGCAGCTGCTCCTGCTGGCATTTTAGCTGCTCCTGCTGGACCTTCAGCAGTTCTCTAAGCTCACTCATTTCAGAAGTGGGAGGTCTATCTGGCACGCTCTGTGGACTACCCTGGACGCCATATTGGAATCCCAGGCTAGAAGGAACGGAGAGACTACGGCCCCTTACACCGCCTGGCAGCCCTTCTCGTTCCCACCGAAGAGCCTCACTCCGCACATCAAGGAGGGTCGAAGTGGGCTGCCGTCTCACCATCTGTTTAAGCTCACGACGAAGAGCACCGTCAATGACGTGCTCCACAAACTGGTCACGTAACAGGGTCTCAGAATTAGCCATGGTCATGTCACTAGGGGCCCGCTCTTTCACCTTTTCCATTAAACTCATTAAGGCGAGGGAAAATTCACGTAGAGTCTCCCCCTCCTCTTGCCTTCTGGAAAAGAAAGCTTCTTGTAAGGCTACATAGGAGTCGGAACACCCATATACATCTTTTAATATCGCAATTATTCGATCGGGGTCAACACGATCCGCATTGGGACGATATTTTAGTTCTTCCCTAGCCTCACCCTCCAAGTGATCGTAGAGGAAGTAAGCTTGGTCGGTGCGAGACAAGTGCCTTGCCCTCATACAAGCTTGCGCTTCCTCCAGCCACTCGGTCAAATCCATGCCCGTTTTCCCTCTAAACATTGGACACTTCCTGTCCCGCGGGACAAAGATTAGCTTCTCCGTTACTGGGGCGCTAACAGGGCCGGGAACCGTTGACACCGCTACTACTTCAGGTGTAGCACTAGTGGAAGGGTTAGCTGGGGTCTGCTCTAAACGGAGCCTTTCATTGTCTGCTTTTAATTGGGCCACCATATCTCTCAGTTCTTGTAATTCAGCCTCCATCCTTACAGTTTAACACTAATTGGGAAAGGAAAGTTCTTACCTTCTTACCAATCCAAAAAAAAAAAAAAGACCAGCTGCTGTTTTGCCTTTAAACCTCAAGCAATAAAACCAACATCAATTCTACAACATCAATTGAGAACATTCAATCACACAGAAATGGGACCCCCGTCTCTTATTTGGTGTGAAATCCTGCCGACTATAAGCCAAAATGTGGCATGGGCAAGGCAAGAGTTATTGTAGCGACTACGCCACCTAGGGGGAGGGAGGAAGCCTCTCACTAGGACCTATTCCAGATTAACCAACAGTAATGAAATTTTAACACAGGTTCGTAGACACACCAGTCAGAGACGGGAATTCCATAAACATGATAATTTATTAATAAAAGTTAATAGAACCCGGTTGGAGGTCACACGCACACGCGCACACACACACACACACACACACACACACACACACACACACACACAAACACCCCTCTGGGGTATACAACTCTGACCCACACACTATGTTGCGGGTGGAACTCCCATTAAAGAGATGAGGAAGAATGCAAGAGAGCACACAAGAGGTGCAGGAGACAGAGCTGGGGGCTTACCACAGTGAGGTTAGGACAGCTACGAGGAGAAGAGGGTCCAACGTCACACGCACACACACACACAGCAGCGCACACACGTACACACGTGAAGACACAGCAAAAGACTCCAAAAAGGCACCCGAGTGCAAAATGTGAGAAACACCAGGAAAAGAGGACTCCGTCACCACCAGGCTGTCCCACCAGTGCAGGCCCCACAGCTCCTGTCAACAGAGGGAAAAAAGGAACAGAACACTTGCATAAGTACCACAGTCATACAGTCTGGAGTCTCCAATGGGTTTACTTATTGTAATTGAGATGGCTAAAAATCAGTATGTGCAGTGTGTACTTAGCTTTTTTGCCTGTGTGGATTGGGGCTATCAAGTACTGTATTTTGCTGTTGGCTGTCTGTTTCTCTCTTCTCCATATATGTACGCTTGGCTGTGATCGCGGACGGTCGTTGGAGTTTCCGGGTGGAGCAGATTGATGTGGCCTGTCTACCGGAGGAGCAGAGGAACGTGAGAGTTTTGAGTGAGTGATTGGGGCTGGCTGGAAGCTCGGGCGATCGCTCAGTAGGCTGTTGTTTCTCCCTCCAGGTACCGGCGGCGATTGCAAGTGGATCCAGCGGATCGGCGTGGCAAGCTATGATTCAGCGCACACAAACCAGAGTGAAAGGAAAGTAATTCTGCCTGTCGATTGTCTGAGTGTGCGCGCATTCAATCCTTTACGTGTGTGTGCACGTTGCTTAGACTGTTTGTGCTTCCTGCAGTGGCAGCGTGTGGGCGGAGCCGTGCGCGGTTGACGTGGGCACGTCAGGATGAGGAGCGTTCGCATGGATCCGAACGGAGAGCGTTCCAACTGCCTGCGCCTGTGGGACTGATGGCCGCAAGATAAGTGCAGGCTTGCTCTTGAACTTTGCTGCTGGGGCCTGCTTGGTGCTTGGGGACTGAATTATTTTGCATGGTTGCTGCGGTGACTTTTGTTGCTTTGCTTTGCTTTGCTTTGCTTGTTTGGTTTGTTTCTTTTTGGGGGATTCAGGTGCTGGTGGTGAGAGAACCAGCTGGTCCCCCATGTTAATTTCATTTTTGTTTTGTGTTTGTTTGTTTATGTTTGTCTCATGTCTCCTTGCAATGAATTAACAGCATACGCTGCAGTGGGGGAACTTTTACACTGTGTGGGTTTGCTGTGAGTATTTATATCAGCCTTGGGGTGTGAATGCTTTTATTGCAGTGTGTCGTGAAGTTTTACTATGTTGCTGTGTCACCTCTGAAACTTAACTTATTTTCCTCTGCTGCTGGGTGTGCATGTGAAGGGGTGTAAGGAGTTAATGACAATAAATACGATTTAAATGCATTCCTCTGTTATGCTGTGTTGTCTTTGGTCAAGGGGTCCTAAAGGTTCCTGTTAGCGGGACAGGTTAAAGGTGAAAAATAAAATTCTTTGTGGGACTCAGAATCCCTCCAAAAGTGGCCTCGGCCGTGACATGTATACTTACTCTATCTGATGGCACACTCTTAGCTCCCAACCCAAACACAGGTGAACTGCACGATCGAAGACACTGCTGTTCCCAAGCCCACGGACTGAAGTTATAAAGGAATTAAGTAAATAACTAACAACTAAACAATCGTATAGTAATTGACACAAAAGATGCACAACTCACGCTGAGCTGAACCGCAGTCTCGTGCAATGCAGTCGGGAAAATTCAACCGGACAATAAAGATGAGCCGACACCACTATAAAACAACAGTGCTATAGTTTCTGAAAACTGTGTGAATCGTTAGCTAGCGAAGAGAGTAGCCAACTGCTTACCTTCAGATTCTCGTCCACAATCTCAGCAGTAAACAACAATGCCTGCACACACGCCAAACAATCCAACCTGATTCCCGGAAGATGGGGAGGATAACGCGCATTCAGGAAGCCGCTGCCCGACTCTATATATATATCCGGAATTGAACCCGCCTCTTACGGCCAATTGAGATCAGCGAAAGTGCTGGGCACAGCTCAGCCTGCCACACTACACTTTCAGCTCATGCTAACGAGCTCCCTGTGCACATCAGGTGTGTGCCGCCCTCATCTCCATTAGTAACATGGGCCCTCATTGGCCTAATGAAATGGAGTCAGAAGTGAGCTCCATGAAACGCCATCTTGACAACTGAAAATTTTGTTCAATTTTGGATGAATTCACTAGCCTAGCATTCCAAATAGTAATGAATGGGAGGCGAGACTTGGTAAGTTTCTCCAGGTTTATTAATACCTCCATGGTTTGATATACCTTTCCCCCTATTTCCCCCTATTGGTCAGCCGATTCATGTCCTGGTCACATGACCTGTTGTGATCTGCTTTTAAACCACACCTGTGACAGGGTTCCCACGCGTCCTGGAAAACCTGGAAAACCTGAAATTTTAGAGATGGCCTTTCCAGTCATTGAAAACACCTGGAAATTGGCTAAAATGTTAAAATGTCCTGGAAAAATTATGTACTGACCTGGAAAATTATAATTTAATTTAGCCACTCATTCAGATTCGCAGACACTTGCTGCTTTTTGATAAGCTGGGGAGATACATTTGTCTGGTTTGTATTTTTAAATAGAATAGTATATAGTCAGGGAGCCAAAGTCTCAAAAATGGGTTGAACCGGACATGGTCTGATACTTTTTATTTGAGTTTTTTCTGTTAATTTTGATCCTAAGAACCAATAATTGGAGGGTCTGCTCTGCCGGAAATATCGCGAAAGAAAATTGTGCCTATTTTAGTGTATACAGTGTATTATTCATCAGATAAATGTGAAAAATGTTTTTCTTTTCCCTTCAAATACTCAGTGCCTGTCCAGAAATACATTCCATATGCACAGAACACGTGCTGACAACATCCACTAAATAGTCAGGGAGCCAAAGTCTAAAAAGCTCAAGAAAATAGGTTGAACCCGACACCGTCTGTTATACTTTTCATTTGTGTTTTTATTGGTTAACTTTAACCCTTGTAACAAATAATTGGAGGGTCTGCTCTGCCGTAAATATCGTGAAAAAAGGTATTTTTTTGTGTGTTTGATGATGGTAGTATTAAACACATTAAACAAACTCAAAATAAAAGAACACCTGGTTGCAACATGCCAAAATACACTGCATTGCTAGCATATCTTTAAACAGAGTAATTATCACTCCTAAATCATTATGATTAAAGATCATAGGATCGGGTTCTGTTCCAGTATTTAATCATAATGATTTAGGAGTGATAATTACTCTGTTTATCATTAACGTTAAGTAAAGATATGACTAATATTTCTTCATGTTAATTAGGCCTGTTTCTATAGGCCTATATATCACAAAAATATAGCGAACAACATCAAACAACATTATCTGTATTGTGTTCACAGCTTTGCCTGAAATGTTTTCACTGACAAATTTGAAGAATGATGTGCCTTGTTATCTAGTGCTTGTACATGTAGGCCTAGGTTATAAGGCACGATCTGTATTTTTCAATCATCACCCATTTAGAATGTTGATAAACCTGTAAATAACTGTGGCCCTCTGATAATTTATGCCTGTGGCTGAACACCTGCAGTTCCAACACCACTCCCTTTTCTGGTGGTTTGGTGGAGTCCTGGCACATACTGTACAACAACAAGACGTTTCAAAGTGCTATGTTGGCGGACAAGTTATGATTCCATAAAGGCCACACACACACAAGTTTCAATGCCAGCAGCGAGGCACATTAAACAAGCTCAAAATAAAAGAACACCTGGTTGCAACATGCCAATATACACTGCATTGCTAACAAATAGCCACAGTTTTACTCGGGGGTCTATCACTGGTCTCCAGACTATACTGTTATAGTCTGGCATGTCAGGCTAGTTATCTAGTGCACTAAGCAAAATTGTACAACAGGGCTATGCTGGAATTAGGCCTACACCAAACCTTGATTTTAAAAGATCTCATTCTAAACATGAATTTGCTCACTACGCCGATCACCACTGGCCAGTCATACCTCTTTATTTCATAGGTATAGCAATAAAGGAAATTCTATTAGCATGTTGTTGTATCGAGAATTGGTGTATTGTTGTTCCGATAACATTAGCCTACACCTCGATCCGTGTCCTTGAATTTGAGGGAAAAAGCCTTGAAATGTCCTGGAAAAGTCCTTAAATTTGATGTTGAAGAAAGAGTGGGAACCCTGCTGTGATTGTATCTCACCTTTACACCTCGAAAAAGACGTTGAGTCGAAACGCGTCGGTGCGTGTGGCACAAATAAAATGGACTAAATAGCAGTGTTGCCTCGGGACTTTTCTTTTTTTCGAAATTTATTGTAGGCTATTTGCTTTTGGGCTCACCTTTAGGGAAAAAAGTTTGTAAATCGTTGCTTTCCCTCATTTCCTTCCTTCTCTCTCTCCTGCCTCTTTTAGTTTCAGAAAAAATTTGTTTTCTTGTGCATCATCATTCACAGCACAGATAACTGTACAAATCGTAGCCATTAGCCACATTAGTCATCCTGCTACTTCAGCAGGATGAACGCTACGTTAACAACTATCAGCTATTTCTAGTTGAAAAAGACCGGTGAAAGCGGACTAAACCATTTTGTGCAAGGTGTGGGGGGCCCTCTCCCTAGACACTGTATGTAGGCTTGGGCACACAATTCAATCCATTAATCAATGAGTTATTTACCTCAAACATTACAGTTACATTAGTTAGCAACACATATTGTGATCTTTAAATGTTATTGATTGAAAGGAAAATAAAATTAGACTCCTCAAGGTCCCTCCCCTCACTTGGGGCCCTGGTAACTTAGTCTCCTTTTTCCCCCAACTATGACACCCCTGGGTGCACTTGCCTGCTGTTGACTTGCCAACTTGCAAAATAAAAAAATGGTTGCTAGGTTGCTTCTTAGAAAGACTGGACTTTGAGGTTTAGTAACTTGCCTTGCGACGTGAAGCCAGTAAGAAAGACCTTAACTTTAAGCATTTTGTAAGGGATTCAAATGGATAGCTGGCAGTATGGCAGTGACAGGTTTGGTGACTTCCTTAACCCTAACTACTACCTAACCCTAGGTTGCAAGCTCTATTGGCAGCTAAAAGAAATAACAAAGCTGCTCATCTAGCTATGAAGGCAATGGCAAATTCCACAGAACAGATAGAATCAGAGCATGGCCAGTCCATTGTTATTGTAGCCTGGCAACGCCATCCTACATACTTACGGCCAAAGATTTCAGTCTAGTACATAGTCTGGCCCAATCCACATTGTTTGGTTCGCTTACGGTTTAGCCAATCAGCACGCAGTTTTTAGCAGTGTCTCAGAACTTGCCTGACGAGTTGTTTGTTTTTTTGTCGTGAAAGATGAGATGATTTCCAAACAGAAACATACTCCAATTGTATTTTTCCAGTCTGTATGACGGAGTCAACAGTCGGTAAAGGTCAGGCTATTGTTATTGTTATTATCTTCTAAGCTTAAACTGGTCAGTCAGGTATGTTTGCCTCTACTTCTGACTATTAAGATCCAGAGCGGGGAGCAAATGCTGTTATTTTGGTTGAAGGTCTGCAAGTTTGTTTTTCCCTGTGAAGACAAGACAACAGAATAAAGTAAGGTTAGTGTTATTATGTATTACTATTGTGTTAGTGTATGCTTACTAACTTGAAATGTAACACTGTATATCTCTTTGGGTCTTACCAATTTGAGGGCTTTTCATGTGCATTATTTGAAAGAAAGTGAAAAAATTATCTTCTTGGAATATGTGAGTCTCACAATGAAAATGATGGAGAATAATCCCACCTCAAAGAGAAAGAAAAGTACTGGGGATCAAAAGCACAATGCATCAAAAATAAATGTTTTTCACAGACTGATCTGTAGATTTTTCAAGGATGCACTGATGGAACCTCATCCTCCAAGGCGAGTGTTCTACCTACCGAGGAAGCATTCTCAACTTTGAGAAACAGTCCAGAAAGTGTGCTGACTGGAAGACAGAGAACAGGTACAATATGGCCTACATGCTTGAAAATGCCTTTTTCAGCTATCATAATCCCCTAATAATGACTCTTGCCCCCACACATAGTGATTAGGATGACAATGTTATAGTTATGCCGATAAAAATGTCTTCTGGCTAATAGATAAAACTCATGTACTGTATATCAGTGAGGAATTTTCAGGGTAGACTCATGCTAGGATAGAGCTATATTATATTTTCAGTATGGATCTATGCAATTTCTTTATGTTGATGATTTTAACCTATGTGTTTTTTTTTCACACATGCTCATCAGTCATCCCACCCTGGGCTTGGAGTTGGGATTTTCTGCACATCACCATCTGTGAAGGTAAATCTTGACACTGTTGATTCCAGTATAAAGTCAGCTTCAGTTATGTTCCTTGTTACAGTAATATTTATTAGGGCCCGAGCACCGAGGTGCACCGACCGGTGCGAAGCCCTATTGTTTTTGTAAGGATTATTAGGGCCCGGTACACAAGCCCTATTGTTTTTGTAAGGATTGTTAGGGCCCGAGCACCGAGGTGCACGAACCCGGAACGGGCTTGTGCACCGACCGGTGCGAAGCCCTATTGCTTTTGTAAGAATTTTTTCTTTTATTATTATTTTTCTTACCCTGGAACCGGCCATTTTTGACCCCTTTCCCATGTGTGAAAACTCACGAAATTTTGCACACATGTTGGAAGTCTGGAACACTGGAGGTTTACAGAGGTATAGACCCGGGTGTGGCCCAGGGACTCCGTAGCACCCCCTAAAGTAAAAAAATGCCTTGGGCTCTATGGGCCGGTCTCATGATGAACTTAAACATACTCCTAGGACACCGTTTGTCAGATTCCTGTGAAATTTGGTAGACCTGATACCAAGATATTGCTCATGTCAAATTGCGAAGGGATTTTTCATACCTTTTACGAATTCAAGATGGCGGATGCATGAAATAAGAGAAAAAATGAAAAACAGGAAATGAGGCATAACATCACACTGGATTGATAAAATCGCCTGAAATTCATACCATTTATAGATCTTATGATTACGACGATATGCATTCGCTTACTGGGCGTGGTTATTACAACACCACCATCTGGCAAGGTGAAACCACTAAAGACATTGACATTTAGTTCCATGGTTGACATATACTTTGAGCTACATGAATGAAATTTGATAAGTGTGTGGGACTCCCCAAGACGAACAATTTTCGTATTACATTGCATTAGCCACGCCCAACAGGAAGTGAGGTATTAAGGAGTGTAAAAATTTGGACACACAGTGAACTTTAACGTACTTGTCGGACACGGTATGTCAGATTCAAGTGAAATTTGGTGTACATGACCTCTAGATGTTGCTGATGCTAAATTGCGAACGGATTTTTGATAATACGAAATATGTTGGAATAGCAATATTATGAAATGGTATGATTTTAATAGCTCATCACGAAACAGGAAGTGTGTCATAAAATCACACTGCATTAACCGATTGGTCTGAAACTTCACAGGTTCATAGATGGTATGAGTGTGATGATATCTAGACACCCCGTGGGCATGGCTGTTATAGCGCCACCACCTGGTCAAGCAGGAAATGTGCCAGAAATTGACAATGCTTTACCCGATTGATCTGAAAATTGACTGGTTCATAGATGGTATGACTGTGATGATATCTAAACACCCCGTGGGCGTGACTGTTATAGCGCCACTGTCTGGTCAAGCCTCCGGACTGTGTTCTGACTGCGCATTACCATAAACTGAAACTCTCTAGCGCCCCTAGTGGTCAAATATTATAACTTATTACTATAACGGTTTGACGTAACTTGGTATATGGACTCCTGACCGTGTTCTGACCACGCATGACCATGAATCGAAACTCTCTAGCGCCCTCTAGTGGTCAAATATGATAACTTGGAAACGGTTTGACGTAGCTTATCCAAACTTGGTATATAGTCTCCTGACCGTGTTCTGACCATGCATAACCATGAATCGAAACTCTCTAGCGCCCTCTAGTGGTCAAATATGATAACTTGGAAACGGTTTGACGTAGCTCATCCAAACTTGGTATATGGACTCCTGATCATGTTCTGACCACGCAAAACAATGAATCGAAACTCTCTAGCGCCCCTAGTGGTCAATAGTATCACTTGGAAACGGTTTGACATAACTTATTATATCCAAACTTTATGGACTCCTGACCGTGTTCTGACCACGCATAACCATGAATCGAAACTCTTTAATGCCCCCTTGTGGTTGGACACTTGGAAACGGTTTGACCTATAATAGCCAAAGTTGGTACACAGACTGTGGAGCATCTTCTGATATGACTTATGTGAATCTCTGTAGGAAAAGATTGTAAAAGGCAGACTGAGTGAGTGTGTGACCGTGAGTGTGAGGGTGTGCGAATGAGGGTGACACAAAGAGAGCACAGCTGTTGCGAGTGAATGTGCATTCACTGTGTACCATTCTTGCGGTATGCACTCTTTGCGGTGCACCTGGTGCGAGGGCCCGTCATCGCCTCTTGCGGCTTTAATTAGGGCCCGAGCACCGAGCCCAACAGGAAGTGAGGTATTAAGGAGTGTAAAAATTTGGACACAGCGAACTTTAACGTACTTGTCGGACACAGTATGTCAGATTCAAGTGAAATTTGGTGTACATGACCTCTAGATGTTGCTGATGCTAAATTGCGAACGGATTTTTGATACTACGAAATATGTTGGAATAACAATATTATGAAATTGTATGATTTTAATAACTCATCACGAAACAGGAAGTGTGTCATAAAATCACACTGCATTAACCGATTGGTCTGAAACTTCACACGTTCATAGATGATATGAGTGTGATGATATCTAGACACCCCGTGGGCTTGGCTGTTATAGCGCCACCACCTGGTCAAGCAGGAAATGTGCCAGAAATTGACAATGCTTTACCCGATTGATCTGAAACTTGACTGGTTCATAGATGGTATGACTGTGATGATATCTAAACACCCCGTGGGCGTGACTGTTATAGCGCCACTGTCTGGTCAAGCCTCCGGACTGTGTTCTGACTGCGCATTACCATAAACTGAAACTCTCTAGCGCCCCTAGTGGTCAAATATTATAACTTATTACTATAACGGTTTGACGTAACTTGGTATATGGACTCCTGACCGTGTTCTGACCACGCATGACCATGAATCGAAACTCTCTAGCGCCCTCTAGTGGTCAAATATGATAACTTGGAAACGGTTTGACGTAGCTTATCCAAACTTGGTATATAGTCTCCTGACCGTGTTCTGACCACGCATAACCATGAATCGAAACTCTCTAGCGCCCTCTAGTGGTCAAATATGATAACTTGGAAACGGTTTGACGTAGCTCATCCAAACTTGGTGTGTGGACTCCTGATCGTGTTCTGACCACGCAAAACAATGAATCGAAACTCTCTAGCGCCCCTAGTGGTCAATAGTATCACTTTGAAACGGTTTGACATAACTTATCCAAACTTTATGGACTCCTGACCGTGTTCTGACCACGCATAACCATGAATCGAAACTCTTTAATGCCCCCTTGTGGTTGGACACTTGGAAACGGTTTGACCTATAATAGCCAAAGTTGGTACACAGACTGTGGAGCATCTTCTGATATGACTTATGTGAATCTCTGTAGGAAAAGATTGTAAAAGGCAGACTGAGTGAGTGTGTGACCGTGAGTGTGAGGGTGTGCGAATGAGGGTGACACAAAGAGAGCACAGCTGTTCCGAGTGAATGTGCATTCACTGTGTACCATTCTTGCGGTATGCACTCTTTGCGGTGCACCTGGTGCGAGGGCCCGTCATCGCCGCTTGCGGCTTTAATTAGGGCCCGAGCACCGAGCCCAACAGGAAGTGAGGTATTAAGGAGTGTAAAAATTTGGACACAGCGAACTTTAACGTACTTGTCGGACACAGTATGTCAGATTCAAGTGAAATTTGGTGTACATGACCTCTAGATGTTGCTGATGCTAAATTGCGAACGGATTTTTGATACTACGAAATATGTTGGAATAACAATATTATGAAATTGTATGATTTTAATAACTCATCACGAAACAGGAAGTGTGTCATAAAATCACACTGCATTAACCGATTGGTCTGAAACTTCACACGTTCATAGATGATATGAGTGTGATGATATCTAGACACCCCGTGGGCTTGGCTGTTATAGCGCCACCACCTGGTCAAGCAGGAAATGTGCCAGAAATTGACAATGCTTTACCCGATTGATCTGAAACTTGACTGGTTCATAGATGGTATGACTGTGATGATATCTAAACACCCCGTGGGCGTGACTGTTATAGCGCCACTGTCTGGTCAAGCCTCCGGACTGTGTTCTGACTGCGCATTACCATAAACTGAAACTCTCTAGCGCCCCTAGTGGTCAAATATTATAACTTATTACTATAACGGTTTGACGTAACTTGGTATATGGACTCCTGACCGTGTTCTGACCACGCATGACCATGAATCGAAACTCTCTAGCGCCCTCTAGTGGTCAAATATGATAACTTGGAAACGGTTTGACGTAGCTTATCCAAACTTGGTATATAGTCTCCTGACCGTGTTCTGACCACGCATAACCATGAATCGAAACTCTCTAGCGCCCTCTAGTGGTCAAATATGATAACTTGGAAACGGTTTGACGTAGCTCATCCAAACTTGGTGTGTGGACTCCTGATCGTGTTCTGACCACGCAAAACAATGAATCGAAACTCTCTAGCGCCCCTAGTGGTCAATAGTATCACTTTGAAACGGTTTGACATAACTTATCCAAACTTTATGGACTCCTGACCGTGTTCTGACCACGCATAACCATGAATCGAAACTCTTTAATGCCCCCTTGTGGTTGGACACTTGGAAACGGTTTGACCTATAATAGCCAAAGTTGGTACACAGACTGTGGAGCATCTTCTGATATGACTTATGTGAATCTCTGTAGGAAAAGATTGTAAAAGGCAGACTGAGTGAGTGTGTGACCGTGAGTGTGAGTGTGTGCGAATGAGGGTGACACAAAGAGAGCACAGCTGTTCCGAGTGAATGTGCATTCACTGTGTACCATTCTTGCAGTATGCACTCTTTGCGGTGCACCTGGTGCGAGGGCCCGTCATCGCATCTAGCAGCTTTAATTATTAGGGCCCGAGCACCGAGCCCAACAGGAAGTGAGGTATTAAGGAGTGTAAAAATTTGGACACACAGCGAACTTTAACGTACTTGTCGGACACAGTATGTCAGATTCAAGTGAAATTTGGTGTACATGACCTCTAGATGTTGCTGATGCTAAATTGCGAACGGATTTTTGATACTACGAAATATGTTGGAATAACAATATTATGAAATTGTATGATTTTAATAACTCATCACGAAACAGGAAGTGTGTCATAAAATCACACTGCATTAACCGATTGGTCTGAAACTTCACACGTTCATAGATGATATGAGTGTGATGATATCTAGACACCCCGTGGGCTTGGCTGTTATAGCGCCACCACCTGGTCAAGCAGGAAATGTGCCAGAATTTGACAATGCTTTACCCGATTGATCTGAAACTTGACTGGTTCATAGATGGTATGACTGTGATGATATCTAAACACCCCGTGGACGTGACCGTTATAGCGCCACCGTCTGGTCAAGCAGGGAATGTGCCAGAAATTGACAATGCTTTACCCGATTAGTCTTAAACTTCACTGGTTCATAGATGGTTTGACTGGGATGATATTTAGACACTCCATGGGCGTGCCTCCGGACTGTGTTCTGACTGTGCATTACCATTAACTGAAACTCTCTAGCGCCCCCTAGTGGTCAAATATTATAACTTGGAAACGGTTTGACGTAGCTCATCCAAACTCGGTATATGGACTCCTGACCATGCTTTGACAACACATAACCATGAATCAAAACTCTCTAGCGCACTCTAGTGGTCAAATATGATAACTTGGAAACGGTTTGACGTAGCTTATCCAAACTTCATATATGGACTCCTGACCGTGTTCTGACCACGCATGACCATGAATCGAAACTCTCTAGCGCCCTCTAGTGGTCAAATATGATAACTTGGAAACGGTTTGACGTAGCTCATCCAAACTCGGTATATGGACTCCTGACCATGCTTTGACAACACATAACCATGAATCAAAACTCTCTAGCACTTTCTAGTGGTCAAAAATGATAACTTGGAAACGGTTTGACGTAGCTTATCCAAACTTCATATATGGACTCCTGACCGTGTTCTGACCACGCATGACCATGAATCGAAACTCTCTAGCGCCCTCTAGTGGTCAAATATGATAACTTGGAAACGGTTTGACGTAGCTTATCCAAACTTGGTATGTGGACTCCTGATCGTGTTCTGACCACGCATAACCATGAATCGAAACTCTGTAACGCCATCTAATGGTCAAATATGATAACTTGGAAACGGTTTGACGTAGCTTATCCAAACTTGGTATGTGGACCCCTGGCCGTGTTCTGACCATGCATAACCATGCATCGAAACTCTTTAATGTCCCCTTGTGGTCAAACATTATAACTTTGAAACGGTTTGACTAGGGTTGGGACTTTTCAGAAATTTTCATGTTCGATTATTCAGAAAGTTAACAAACAGTTAATCGATTATTTGCGAAAAAAAGACGTCATTTGCCCACTTTCAGAGCCATAGTCTACATACATGGGTTTGCGCCCATCTTCCCCACGCAAATTAATGTAAAAAAACGCACATAAAATGACTTATATTTCTCCAAAGTTATTAAGGAAATACAGCATTTTGGCCTTCCGCAGCATGAGAGCGAAAGGATCAGTGTGCATTAAGGTGCGAACTTGCACCACATCAAAAGTGTAGACCTGGTTGCGATGTTTAGGGATTTCGTGAAGGATTTGACCGTCAGTTATTCGAGCTCTAATGTAGCTTTTGTTTGTGCTGTTAAATATTTTTTTCGACTGTACTTTTATCCAGAGCTTAATGACGTCCCAGATTGTGAAATAAGAATCCAGCTCTTGGCTAGATTTGTCACAATGTTTTGAATGCAGCATAAGCTATCATGAGCATTTTTGAATGCACAACGAAATATGGAACTTTTCTGACCAAAATTGCCAACGGATAACAGCTGGTGATCGGAAGAACTTTCACATAGTTTTGTTCAAACTCAGGATGAGAGGGCGGGCGAGCAAGGCACACAGGTATGCATATTCCAGTGGATCACAAGTTCATGCTTTCCGAGGCAGAGACAATTATTATAAAAAGTTGACGCGCTCTCTAATAGCCTTCAGTAGCCAAGTAGGCTACGTTAAATAACGAATAACATTTTTTTCTCAAATTACGTAGGCCTAATAAGCAGTAACCAATTTATCAACAGCATGCCTGTTTCCCTTCACATCGGAGAAAACATCGCGACTAGGCAATGCGCACATACTTTTTGCCAAACTAGTTGATATGAGAACAGTTCTCCAGTATCAGACCGCCTTTTAAATGACGTTGGTAGGTAACAGTGTCACTGTAATTGCATTGAAATTTATAAGCTGTAGGCCCATGTTTCTTGAGAAATGGTCCCACACTGCTATTCTCCTCCTAACCTCCTTCACCTCTCCTCGCAATAGTGTACCGGAAGATGTAGCTGCTCTAATGCGCAATAAATTAAACGATTATTCGCTAAGCTTTAATTTTTATTCGAACAAGCCTTAACAAACAAATAATCGATAATCGATTATTCATTAACAACCCTAGGTTTGACCTATCATAGCCAAAGTTGGTACACAGACTGTGGACCATCTTCTGATCATGCAGGATGACTCTGAAACACTGTAGCGACCCTACTAAGGGAAAGAGTGTAAAAGGCAGACTGAGTGAGTGTGTGAGAGATAGTGTGTGTGAGAGTGAGTGTGAGTGTGTGCGAGTGTAAAAATGAGGGTGAGACAAAGAGAGCACAGCTGTTTCGAGTGAATGTGCCAGGAGCGATTTCTGGCATGGGCAATATGGGTGGTCACCCAGGGCGGCATCGTCGGGAGGGCGGCATCACGGGCACTCCGAAGTTTTTTTTAATTATTATTGCGCACACGAGCGCCGAAAATTACAATCGCGGGTGATCCGGTTTTGCTTCATTGTCTTTTGGAAGCTTTGGTACTGGTATATCTCCGCCTAAAATAGAAGTATTTGGTATCAAATTAAAGTAGACATCCAGACGCATGCATTGTAATGTACTTGCTTGATCATGGCGATCAATTTCAGTGTAAATATCGCCCCCATTTTTAAATATCTATCTGGTGTTATAAACTTGGCTGCTGGAGTTCCATGTAATAACCAAGAGCTCAAAAAATAAAACTAAACCAAAACAATCACTACACATTATGATATAGACCTATAATTTGAACAGAAGAGTTTTCTATCACCCATTTGCAGAAAATGAACACCCCAAATAAATCCCTAAGGTTTGCCTGCTTTAAGACTTCAGTGCTTTGGGGTTTGGGTCTCAGATCTTCTCCTTTGCTGTAGAAGCTAGACATGCATATTGTAGAGTAACTAATAGCTACCATAAGTACCATAAGAGTTTTGCAAAAAATAGAAAAAAATGGAAATTAGCAGCATTGGCTATTTAACTTTGTTTTGTTATTTTTATCCTCTTGTTCTAGGCCATGATAATACGATGAGGTGTGCTGCATCATCATTATTATTATTAATTAGAATAATTATAATAATATTAATTATCATTATTATTATGGTTTTTTTTTGGGGGGGTGGGGTGGGGGCGCCAGATGAGGTGTTCGCCCAGGGCACCAAAGAGGGTAGAACCGCCCCTGGCTACAGTAAATAGGTTTTGTAGAGTAGTCTAACCAGACCCTCCAGGATTTCGAGATGTTTCGATTTGCAACTTCAATGCAACTTCAACCAATCCCCGCCACTTCATCGTGGCCATGCAATTTTAAGGAATCACCGCACTTTTTCCGCAACTTTCTGGAAGGTTTCTCGAAATATCACCTATCACTCGCAAGTGAAAGGCTCAAGGAGTGCAGTGCTTTTATCCTGCTCCCAGTTTAGCGGTGCAAAGGTTACTGTGCGTCTTCTGAATTATCTGCCACCAGCAAAACAGCCGCTAATCACAAAAAACAAAACAAAAAAACAAAAAAACATTTACGTTACGTTTATGTTATGAGGCAATGTTAGCTTAAATTACGTATTGGACTGAATGGGTTCTCTTCCGTTGCGCGCGTTTCTTTCTCTCTCTCCCTCTCCCTCCTTGTGTGCGCGCGCGTGTGGATTCCAAAATCACAAGTTATCCCACTTAGATGACGAATTCAAGCGGAGTTGCAGGTTATTGCTAATGTAGGCTAGAGTAGTACTATCTCCACGAAGAATTCGACAGAATTGATTTTGGCCGAGCCTCCTTTGTCATAGGATACTAAACGCACATTAAGATGGTTCCCATTCTTTAGGTCTATCAGAATTCAAAACAATCACATTTTTTCAGTTTGTGCAAGCTAGTGTAGTCACATTTTTTCAGTTTGTGCATCTTTTTCATGTTTTAAGATATCAAGCCTAATGAACTTCAATGCTTATTATAGTATTTTATATCTTTGCATTAAAATTAAGCAGATTTTTTTTTTCTTTCAGGCAATTAAAAAAATATATATATATATATATATTTGTATCCTATAACAAACAGTACAGCTCATGGCTTGCTTTTTGCTGCAGCCTCTTCTGTTGTAGCTTCTCAATATATAAAGAGTGCCTGCTCCCTGGCAATGGCTTCACATTACTAATATAATATAATATAATATAATATAATATAATATAATATAATATAATATAATATAATATAATGCTTAAATACAGTCTACTCAGTGCAATCAATCAAGCCCAATAAGATTATATGGTCCTGAATATGATGAAGCGGAGGATGATGACATTCAACAACCACCCCCTCCTGATTTGCTTTAAAGCAGCACTTTCATCACTATTTCAGATATATTTTTAAATTATAATATTTTGTTCTGGTTTATCTACAGATGAACTTGGATGGCATGTAGTCATATGAAGGGTTGATAGTAATCAAAACCATAATTGCCATTAGCCATCCATAATATGCATTCTGCAGTTCTAGATGGTAAACAACCTCAAAATAAAAGAAAACCTATAGTTGCAATATGGCATTGTTCACTGCATAGCTATCAACCGCCCATCATCAAACACATCAAAATAATGCTGCTTTAAAAAAAAAAAAAAAAAAAAAAAAGCGCAACTTTCTGCAACTTTCCCTGCCAACCGCAATTTTCTCGCAATAAAATGCCTAAAATCAGCGCAACTTCTGCCGCAACTTTTCAGAAAACCTCCCGGGAAATCAAGCATTTTTGATCGGAAGCATGCACTCACCAAACAAGTTGGCAAAAAAGTAGGCTCTCACCACTTGTATTATTATTAATTTCGGTGGCAAGTATACTTTCATTTTTCCATTAAATCCTCAGTAAAGGTTATATCGTGTACAGCATATTCGGAACGCCTATTTATAGCTATATCTAAGGAGGTTATAGTCTATTGAAGATACAGGATTCCTTCCACATTCCTATGAAAATGAAAACTAGAAAAAACCTTAGGAGATTGCGGTCCTCCGCTAAAGTAGCACAAATCCCAAATGTTGCGAATCAACAATCAATACCAAAGATTCATCCAAATCCGTGCACATTTCGATAGTTAAAAGTCTGCAATTATAGGAATAGACTAATCCACAGCTGTGGAGTGAAGCCTAGAAGAAAATACCTTACCTGCAGCATGAAGTCAAACTTTTTTGCCTTATTGATCTAATTGGAATGTTGACCTAAGCGCATGTAAACCCACAAATGCGCTCCAGACTTCACTCGAGGAGAAATAGGAAAGTTAACGCATGCCATGAACAAGACATTTTGCATCTTTGAGTCTTTGCGCAATCTGCACATCAATAGTCATCCCTCAATAGACAACAATCAAGTGGTTATGGATTTGGAAATTTAGACAAATGTCATTTTGGTTTCAGAGGTCTCAGAGAACTGTCAGGTTATTTTGGAGGCCTGACAATTACCAAGGTGTGGTAACTTGACTAAAAAGAATCACAAACGAGGATTTGCTGAGATGTCAATGTTTGCAAAATTTGCCTTTGGTTATGTATTCTTTACATTAATGTTACAGAAAACATATTGCTCTCAATGTGCATTTTGCCCATGTTCAGGGTGGAAATTAAAAAAGAAAACGTCACATTAGACAAGTCAAATTGGCATTTTTAAAAAGAAGAATTCATGGAGAATAAAGAAAAAAATATAAAACAAATCTGTGGTCATTCCCACAAGGTGTTCTGGTGCTCTGAAAATGACACCCAAAATGATTTGTCAGACTTGTGCGGTGAGTGTTTCTATTTATCTCTACAAGGGAAAAAAATCAGGAACTTATGTTGGGTACAAATATGTCTTCTGAAGGCCTAAACAGAGCACAGCCAAAAACTCCAATAAAATTTTTATCATCTTTCAGGGAATGCTGACCGGAATGCTATGACCATGCAGGATCATCCAGACCAAAACTGACAGTTTTGCTACAAACTATTCCTATCTATGTACCAACATGCAAAATCTGAGCTTCCTACATGGTTTAGTTCTTGAGCTATGGACTTGTGAACTTTGACAAAAAAAAGAGCGTGAACAAAATGGGCACCCCTCCCCCAGTAAAAATGGCTGTAACATGGAAAGTATACAGCTTACATTCAAATAAATTTACAGTGTTTCTCTTAAGTATCAGGGGTACATTTGGTGATTTTTTCAGATTTTTTTGAGACCTAAGTGCGCGGGCTCTTGTTGAATTGACTGGAATGACCCATCTGTCTGTCACCACCTATGTTGGGGATAGACGGGCCAAATCAACCAATCAGACCAACGAAGCATATGACGTACTAACATACGTACAATACATGTTCTTTGGACCCGCTTCTCGTTGCACCACACCTCAACCCGCCTCAAAGCCAGCGCTGATTGGTTCGTTTGTTTGGCAACCTGCTACAAATTCTCGTCAATGGAGTAGCCAGACTGAGCTGTGAGTGAAGACAGGAAGCTCGCGAGATCAGTTTGGTCTCACGAGGCTTGTCATTTCCGCCCCCACTAGGGGGCACCACAATTAGCACAAACATGTATCTCTAGAACGCTTTTACACATCAGGCCCATTTTTAGTAGGACGACTTTAAACGCCATTCCAAGTGGCTTCAACAAATTGTTTTATTTGACCAACAGGGGGCACCACAATGGCATCAGAATTTGCAAAAACATTTATTTCTGTTATATCTCAGAAACGCTTTCGCATATCACACTCACATTTGGTGGGATGCCTTTGGGGACCATCCAAAGCGCCCTCCTCAAATCTGGTGTCATTCGGCCCAAAGGGACTGGGAGCACCATAATTTGCAAAACGTGTATCTCAGAAACGTTTTGACCTATCAAGACCATATTTGGTGGGATGCCTTTGGATACCATAGAAGCCCACACCCATAGATGATTGGACCTTGATCGATTTCACCAAGTTGCATGCTGCTACCCGGTCACACTCTAGCATCACCATCTGATTACAGTCGTATTTGCATTCATGCACGTAATTTCTGATCTGTATGCCCAATTTCCATGAGTCTGGTACCACTAGACAATTGCAATGTACCCATGACGTCATTTTGAACTGAAAAAAAAAATATGGCATTTTGAATTTTATGGAAAGTGAAAGAAATGTCACCCTGGCCGCGTATTTTGGGCCAATTTGGTAAGAATCTTGGTATGCATGATCTACAGACCATGCCTGGTAAGCAGTATCAGTAACACTTTCATATGTCAAAGCGTGCACCCGTGGTGGCCAATCAAAATCGATGGTGAAGCCACCAAACAGGAAATGAAGGGCACAGAAATAAAAGAGGAAAAAAATTGAAGTTGAAATGCCAAATCTGAAAAAAGGTATTTTCAAACATGGTGCTTCAGAAATTAATATTTTGAGGTCAAAGACTTATGTAAAAGCAGCCCACCATAATTTGCAAATCGTGTATCTCAGAAACGTTTTGACCTATCAAGACCATATTTGGTGGGATGCCTTTGGATACCATAGAAGCCCACACCCATAGATGATTGGACCTTGATCGATTTCACCAAGTTGCATGCTGCTACCCGGTCACACTCTAGCATCACCATCTGATTACAGTCGTATTTGCATTCATGCACGTAATTTCTGATCTGTATGCCCAATTTCCATGAGTCTGGTACCACTAGACAATTGCAATGTACCCATGACGTCATTTTGAACTGAAAAAAAAAATATGGCATTTTGAATTTTATGGAAAGTGAAAGAAATGTCACCCTGGCCGCGTATTTTGGGCCGATTTGGTAAGAATCTTGGTATGCATGATCTACAGACCATGCCTGGTAAGCAGTATCAGTAACACTTTCATATGCCAAAGCGTGCACCCGTGGTGGCCAATCAAAATCGATGGTGAAGCCGCCAAACAGGAAATGCATTTCAAATTTAAGTTGAAATGCAAAATCTGAAAAAAGGTATTTTCAAACATGGTGCTTCAGAAATTAATATTTTGAGGTCAAAGACTTATGTAAACTTGTTTAAAAAGAATACAATATGCCTCCTTTAAAACAACACATCCTCTACTCAACAACTAAATAACTATCTTAACACTACAAACTCACCTTTCATGATCATCTCGGACCATGTTTTACTCGCAACTGACAGTTATAGTTCCAGATGAAACTTTAATCACTGACCGATCTAATATACTGTAAATAAACAAATTATAGGCTATTGCCTGCTAGTGTTGTCAGTTTATTTTAACAGCGTCAGTTTTTGTAATGTGTGATTAACGCCTGGCCTGAATCCCCCCCCCCCATCTCAGAAAGTAAGCCAAATATAGTAGTAGTACAGTAGAAGTAGACATAGTAATAAAATTAGTGCTGGCAAAATTAACTGATTAATCACGTGATTAATCCAAAAAAATTAACTCAGATTAAAAAAATTAACTCAGATTAATCCTGATGGATAAGGTTGCATTTTATGGCATGTATTATGTTCAATTTCAGATAGAAAATGGCCCGGCTATCAAGTCAAACTATACAAAGATTATGGCCTAGCTCCTGACTGTCCAACAACATGTTTGGGGAATCCTTGGGGGTAGGGACAGGTGTGAATTGTCCCATTTGAGAAGAACAAAGCCAACTATTTGGTATCAGGGCCTTTACAGGGTAAAATAAGAATCCAACATACCCTAGCATCCAAATTCTTACTGGAGGAAAGGAGTTGCGATTAAAAGTGATTAATCATGATTAATCATTGCAAAATTTTGTGATTAATCAGATTAATTTTTTTAATCGTTTGACAGCACTAAATAAAATATGAGGCACATCTCAAATGGTCAAGCAAAATGCATGTCAGACAGAATGATCATGGTTATAAACCATTCAAGAATATTTTAAAGCAGTTAAAATTAAAATAATCTCTTTTTGCTTGATGCATCCAGTTTGGCTCATCACCCAGCAATGGCTCGGAGACAATGTGGATCCTCAATCGGTTCAGAGAGTGGGGATACAACACCACAGCTTATGCAATTACCTGCACCTCAAGGTAAGTAAACAGCAACAGCCAAGATAATAATAAATATAGCTGCAAGCACCATGTGTTGGTCTAGCAGAATCGAAGCATTCACAATGGTCATGAAATTTATATGTGTCCTCAGAATTGGGTTATGTCCACTATGCGATAGCATTGGCATAGTCCACTAACTTGGTAAACTGAGACTTGGTTGAGTAACAGTGATGTGATTCCTCTTAGCGAACTTGTCCTCCTCACTGTAGTTTTCTAAACTCTCCAAGGACTGTTGATCGGGGTGGTGGCTTTGCCTCTGTGGTTAAGAGTGATTACAAATGCAGAATACTACCAACTGATAATTACTCCACCTTTGAAGTACAGCTGTTAAGGGTAAATGTCAATAACCCCATACTATGTGCTCTTGTGTATAGACCACCTAAATGTAATTGTAATTTCATTTCAGAATTTTCTGATCTTTTGCCATTTATGGCTTCACATTCTGATAAGATGTTGATTATAGGTGACTTTAACATTCACATTTGCTATCCATCAAAGCTTTTGGTGCAAGATTTTTCAAACTTAGTTGACTCTTTCAATCTAATGCAGTCAGTTTTGGCCCCAAAACTCAGTAAGGGTCACATTTTAGACCTTGTGCTTTCCTCTGGTATCTCTATCTCGAATGTTGACATTATTACCTCCGCCAAGGAGGTTATGTTTTGCTCAGCGTGTGCAGGAGCGGTTTCTGGCATGGCCGATATGGGCGGTCGCCCAGGGCGGCATCGTCGGGAGGGTGGCATCACGGGCACTCCAAAGTTTTTTTTAATTATTATTGCGCACGTGCGCACTGAAAAGTACATTCAATCGCGGGTGATCCGGTTTTCCTTCATTGCCTTTTGGAAGCTTTGGTACTGGTATATCTGTGCCTACAATAGAAGTATTTGGTATCAAATTAAAGTAGACATCCAGACGCATGCATTGGTGCCACTTGTAATGTACTTGCTTGAGAATGAAGGCGTTCAATTTCAGTGTAAAGATCGCCCCCCCCCCCCCCCCCATTTTGAAATATCTTTATCTGGTGTTATAAACTTGGCTGCTGGAGTTCCATCTAATAACCAAGAGCTCAGAAAATAAAACTAAACCAATATAGACCTATAATTTGAGCAGAAAATGCACACTCCAAATCCTTTAAGGTTTGCCTGCTTTCAGACTTCAGTGCTGAAGTCTCACACACAAAAAAGGGGAGGGGTTTGGGGTTCAGATCTTCTCCTTTGCTGTAGAACAGGGGTCTCAAACTGATGATAGATTAATTCTTTACCATAGTGAAAGTTCAGTTTAGCTCCCTGTTTGTCAGGACTAACTTTTAACTAACTGTATGTCAGGTAAATGTTGTCAGCACATATTGTTGCAAATTGAAAGTCATACAGAATACCTATATCATGACTCTTATATTACCAGATTCCTGACAAAGTGAAAAGTGAAGTTAAAAGTGAAAAGATATTTGTTCTAGTAGGCTATGCATTCGATGATGAGATATAGGCCTAACATTGAATATAACATTTAGATAAAAAAACAAAAAAAAACATAAATAATAATAATAATAATAATAATAAAAAAAACATGCTAAATAATTGCAAAGGACATGTGTTGGTTCCTCTCCTGCAAGTATAAATAAATAATAAGAAAAATAATAAAAAATTAAATCATGACGGTTACATACAGAGCAATAAGCAGATATTTATGACCTTTCTAAAAACCCCTGTAGCATAATATCAGAGACATTGGGATCTAAAGAGTTCAAATAGGGTTGCCAAACCTTGAAAAAAAGATTAGACTTGGAATGCATTACACATGCAAGGTATTCTAAGGGTACCATGTCAGACAGTACCTCATGCCAACCCTTAATAGTTGGCACCTTATCACTGATCCATCGCAATAAAATATTTTTCCTGCATATGTTAGGATACAGTAAAGTCTCTGATTCCTTAAAATCACAAATCTAGCTGGCAGACCAGAATAAGAGACATGGGGTCCATTTCTAGCTTCAACCCTAGTATCTTTTCCATTTCTGTTACAACATTAGACCAATACTTCTGCAGTTTACAACATGACCACAAACAGTGAGTCAGAGTACCAACCTCTGTTTTACATTTAAGGCACATTGGTGACAAAGTGCGGTTAAACATATGCCTGCGGTTAGGGGATATGTGCATGCTATGTAAGATCTTGAACTGTATTGATTTAGCACGATTACAGACTGAAATTGATTTAGCAGTCCACATATCATACCATTCATTATCCTGAATTGTAACACAAAATTCAGTTTCCCACTTTGCTTTAAGTTCTTGTAAGGCTAAAGTTGGAGGTACACACAGTGCTCCATATAGCAGTCTAATAGACATCTTACCAATTGTACCAAACAGCACTTTCTCCAACGGAGATGCTTCAGAGTTAACAATAAGAGTGGTACTTTTTAATATGTAATGTCTTATTTGCAAATAATGGAAGAAATGCTGTCTAGGAATGTTACATTTTTCAACCATTTGACTAAATGACATTACAGTTTTATTCAGGAACAACTCCTTTAGTGTGTAAATGCCAGCGTTACACCAAAGTTTAAAACCAGCATCCATCAGCCCTGGCTGGAAATCAGGATTATTCAGGATGGGAGTGTAGATTTGTTAACTTTGATCGTCCTTCAAGTCTACGCATTAGTCGCCATGCTTTAATGGTATTTAGAGTTACAATATTCTTGCAAAATTCTCTATTTTTTTTAAAAAACTTTTAAAAAACAGCAAATTAGATATAAAAATACGTTATTTCCAATATAAGTTGATCTTTAAATACTTAAATACAAAAAAAATGTTACATATCTGGGGGATAGAGACATTCTTTTTGTCGATTTTGTTTAGAAGAAGAAGAGTCCACAGAACACTTATTTTAGTACTGTTCTTCAACTGCTATATTCTGGCTCAAAATACAAAGCTGGCTGTTAAAATATGACATAAATTTACGTTTAGATCTCTTTACAGTACTCTTGGGTGATTTGACAAATAAAAGCCAAGAGATACAAAATATCATTCTTTTGTTAGGAAAAGTTTTTATTAATAAAACGATGGATTTAAACAAATTGAATTTAAGAGCCTTTAAGAATTTTATCAGACACTACTATCACATAGAGTCTATAATGGCATGTGAGACTGGGAAAGTAAAAAAAGTTTAAGTGGTTTAAGTTAAAAGATGGAGAAAGATGGTCTTAAGGTTTTCTTTCTGTCCTTACTTCCTTTCATTCCTTAGGCTATTTATTTATTTACTTTTTTTCTTGGTACCATTCCTGAGTATTTGAGTGTGAGTAAGTTGTATTTCCTTCCTGGGGGAGATGGGTAGTAGGGGTGGGTGTGGGTGGTGTAGTTTAAGGTTAGAATTTTTGGGGGACATTCTGAAGGTCTTTTTGTACATTTTTTTCTTCTTCTTTTCTTCCTTATCCTTTTTTCCCCTTTCTTATTGTCCTCCACTATATGTATACTATGTTATAAATAGAAGGAATAATTTAAAAAAGAAAAAGAGAAAAAAAGGAAAAAGAAAAAAGAAAGAAAAACAAGGAAAAGAAAACAAACATAGGTCCCCCAAAAGGGGGTTGGTGGTGGGTTAAAAAAAAAAAAAAAAAAAAACAGCAAATCTCTCAGTGGATATTTAGATAAGGATGTTTCTACATCTAGCCAGACAGCCAGACTACCAAAGAACCAGTCATAAATGCATCATACATGAGCACATAATTGGGGTTACATGCCGCCATTCCGACATACCGCCACTCCGACATGTCTAACACTTCTAATTGTCTGAGTGGCGGTATTTCCAATTATAGCAAACGTCCCTGCACTCCGACATTTTTTTTTCTTAGTCGGAGTGGCGGCATGTTTGCTACTTTTCAACATACCGCCATTCCGACCTGAGGCAGCCTTGCCTTGAATCATGATGAGGAGGCCATGGTCCGGGCCTCTGTCATTATTGAAAGCCAAAAAACTCTTAATTTGTAGCATAAGGCATATTCAAATGGATTTAAAAAATAAAGATTAAAACGTCTCATTGTGGTAAAGTGCATTGTTAGTTATCTTAAGCGTTGCCAGTCCCAATTGCCTTCGCTGGTTTTCTGCGTGTGAGAGCAACACATGCATGCAGTTAAATGGATGTTTTTTTCCCCCTCAGTGACCTTTGCCTAGGCCTACTTCCATAATGAAAAAATCACCCTTTTTCGGGGAGCTAAAAAGAAAAAATAGGCTCCACGCAAATCACAGGTGTCTTGTTATAAAATGCTGCTGCAGTAAGGTGCGCTGGTTTAAGCAGTGGATAACACATGGCCTAAATGACAAACCAGCGGTCTGTTCGACACTAATGGCCACGTTTCACCACATTATAAATCAAACAAGGTTAATATCTTAACGAAAAAAATATACTGGAAACAAAAGTAGCCTAAACTTGGAGAAGTTGTAGGGATAAGCAAACGTCGGGTGGCCGTCCGCCGTGATGGAGAAAGCTGTCACTTTTAAACAGAGTAGCCTAAATCAACACAAAAACAAACAACCAAGTCCTTAAAGTTCAATACACTATTATCCCAAATCAAAATGTAAGGATATCCTGTCTGATCGCGGTAGCCTAGGTTATCGATTGATTACCAAACGTAAAGGAAAAGTTAATGAGAGATTTTGAGCAAAAGACGTCTCCAGCTTTTTCCTTGCGCATTATGGGACATAGCCTAAACTTTACCACTTGCTTACTTGCAGACCACCACTGGAGCCTATGGTGTTAACAAAGGATTACAGAAGAAATAAATAGGATAGCCTATAATATTCATTCAACTGTCCAATCTCATGCAGGCTATCCAAATCTGCTTTCTGCATAACGCAGCCAACAGAGATGTGGTGCGAAACTCCGCATGTTGTCTTAAGTAGCCTGTGCAGTCCTAAACAAATAGAAAATGTATTTTATTTTAAAGTAATCAAAGAAAGACGACTAAAGTCCTAAATTATAATGTGAGTGACAGGCTTGCCCACGACTTTCATTTTCCATCAGTAGACTCGGCGTAGCCTGTGCCAGGCTCGGATAACCCCGGTCCAAAACCTCTGGATGTAACCGTATTATAAAGGGGCAATATAGGGCTACTAATAGCCTAGGGTAGAGAAATAAATAGCATAATTTACAATAGTTGCATTTGCATAAAAAGAAATTAGATGCCACCGGCCCAAAAATGGACCGGCTCATCAGATCGCACAGATTACAAGCCCGAGCCTGCTTCCACACATGAGAGGATAGCCTATATCCACGACAAACCTAACAAACATTAACACACACTTCCAGCATTGGAACACAGCAATCTTGTGAGTTGAGGGAGAATGCCCGCCCAAAGTATGTAGGTAAAAGTTGTGGCAACCTTAAACTGAATTTACACCGTCGCGCGCAAGCGGCGCGCGCCGTTGCGTGACGTCAAAATGACGTGGACCCCCTTGGCGCGCGACGCTTTTCAGGGGAATTTCGCGAGGTCGTGCGCACGACAGATTTTGTAACTCGCCGCGCGCCAGCCCTATGCGCCACTCAGCTGGGCCATTCATAAGCAACTACACCAAGATGCATGAGAGCTTATTTCACCCTCTTCTGCCAAGAAGCATTCATCACCCTGCTATCTGACACATAACCATATCTTCAGCTAATGCATGAACATCTTAAAGCATGGATGAAACGTTTTTAAGACCTTGATTGTTAAGCTAAATTTAACCCAGTCATCCGTCCGTCCTAACATCCCTCACAACGTTTTTACCAATTGAAACATGCCTACAATACTACCAGGGGTTGTATGCAAACACTCACCAGAAACTTGGAAATACTTATCATGGATGAAACGTTTTTAAAACCTTGATTGTTAAGCTAAATTTAGCCCAGTCATCCGTCCGTCCTAACATCCCTCACAACGTTTTTACAAACGGAAACATGCCTACAATACTATCAGGGGTTGTATGCAAACACTCACCAGAAACTTGGAGATACTTATCATGTTTATTTAATCCATAAATTTTATCCACAACTAAGGACAGTCAAACAAAGCAAGCACAGGGTTAATTCACTGCCTGTAAGTTACTGTAGCCTATGCGATTTCGCTGTACAGCGCCATCTGCTGTTTGGGAGAATAATGCCAAAACGGCGCTTCTGTCGAATTTGGTCGTGCGGCGGGTATAAAGAGTTCGTACGAACATGTGACGTCACCGATGGCGCGCGCACCAGCAGACACGGCGAGTATGTTGCCACCTTTAGGCGAGTGAGGCTATAGCTCAGGCAAAAGCAGAGGGGAGGGGGCTTATGTCAGAGCGGGCGTATTTCCCCCATCGTTTAAAATAAGCCAACAAAAGATAATGCCCCCAAATACGGACGTGCTTCAGTATGAAAAATGTTGGAATGGTTGATGTCGTAATGGAGGGATGTTGGAGTGGAGGGATGTCGGATTGGGGGTGTGTCGGAATGGAAGGCGGTCCCCCATAATTGGTACTTTCTAATCCACCTCTAATCCACCTTCAGAACTCGGCATTTGCAAAGTGGCCATTTTTAATTTGGGTCTGCGTTTGCTCCAGATGAACGCACTTAGCCAGCCATTCAGCTTCTTTACTGTTCCATTTGAAAATAAAATAGGAATCATTTGTATTAGATAGAGTAATCTAGGCAAAATATTCATCTTGATCATGGCTATGCGCCCTAGCCAAGAGATTGGCAATGAACTCCAGCGCTCCAAATCCTGCCTAACCTTTTCAAACAATGGGACAAAGTTGGCTTTATACATTTGCTTAAATATAGGGGTTACATATATGCCTAGGTATGTGTTAGTTGCCTTTCTGATGCGTGGCTGAAAACTTTCACTGGCGTTGCTTTCCACACGCGAGGTAAACGTTGCTTTCCACACGCGAGGTAAACTCCAGGTCAACTTGCGGCAAATCAATAACGCACACCAGGCATGGACTGGCCATAGGGCTTACCGGGCAATGCCCGGTGGGCCGACGCATATTTTTGGGCCGGGGCCGTCATAATTTCATGAAAAAAAAAAGTATTTTTAATATTTTTTCGGCTGCGACGGTATTTGAATCACAAAATGCGGCCATTGGTAGAAATTCCTGAAGGACATCGGGCTAATCCAATGAAATCTCTCAGCCCTCCTCGGCCGGCCCGCCCCTCCCCTCACGTTGACCCAAGTAGCCTAGTTCTTCTGCCACTTGAGCTGAACGGAGTTGGAGAGAAGTGAAAGTTTGTCTGCCTAAATGGACAGAGCCAGAGAAACGTAATGGGGGGCAACAAAGTCTAAAAGTTGAAGCAACAATATGCAAGAATAGTAATAATGCAGTTAGCCTATGTTCGTGTGATGTGCAACAATGACTGCATATCAGTGGGTGCAGGTCTGTTAACATCAGAAGCAGCCTCGGAGTGCACAGACTGTCGGGGAGGCACAGTTTCTATCTAACGTGGCAGTTCAACAATGTAATGTTATACGGCCCAATACAGAAGAAGGAGAACCAATCCATGTAGATATATGAAGGTGGAGGAGAGAGACGTGAGCCAGGGGATTGAGGAGGTCAGAATAGCTACTGTCAGCTGAGCCTGGTAAGAGAAGTAGTAGCCGAAATTTAAGCAGAATGAATACAAACGCTTGTGTGTGTGTGTGTGTCCGCGCGTGTGGCTCTCTAGTGAGACGCGCTAATGACAGTTTCGAGCTGACACACCACAATATGCCTTCGCTTATACAATTATGAAAAATTCCTTTTCACATGTTGTAGGTTACACACACACAAACGTTTCAGTGCCACCTCTCCAATACACGTGTGAGAGATGCACAAGACATTAATGTATAAAAAAGCGCAAACCCACAAGCTCATCATAACCGCGTTGAACTTCTTGCAGTTTAAAATAATGTAAGAAACAGCCCTCCCCTCTACTTTATTGCCCAGTTTTAATTCACCCCTAATTGAGGAGTGCACCCATGTAGCCTGTTTGAAGCAAGATTGAGAGGGCAAAAAAGTACCTGTCCGAGGTAGAAAGAGCTAAAGACAAAGATGAAAGCAAGTGAGATCATATGCCAAAGATTATTGTGCATGAATGACAGCAGGTAGGCCTAACCTTAAAATTGTCCTTACCACTACCCACCACCCGACCCTTCGCGATATAAAAATAGCTAACGCATTTAATATTGCGATGCGGTCACGTGCGCTTATGAGTTCAAAATCTATCTTTTTTTTCTATTTTAATAACTCGGAGAATTTTTCTCTCCCAAATGCCATACATATATCATTTGAAATGCCACAAGTGCAACCCATCTATAGTAGCCTGACACGTCAGACTATATCATAAGAATGTATAGTCTGAAGACCACTGATAGACTGTACCTCAATGGAGGGGCGGGTGATTGCGTTGTCTTTCAAACTGCCTCTCCACGTAATAGGCTAGCGTTCCGGCCAGTGGTACCAGCTGGTATATCAAACTTTTCCCGTAGCCCGTCGGTAACACGGCAAAGACATCTTTTTCAGAACGAAAAACTTCAGTGCACTTTCTTGTTTCACTTTCAAAGAAAATGACAAGTGCAATTCGTCCAAAACTAAAGCCAAAGACGATTCCGCTCTGGTTTGAGCAGGGCTGTCGTCATCGTACAAAGCCCGCCTTACGATTTCCTGTACACATACCGCGCTGTGATTGGTTATCCGCCTCCAGAGGAAGGCTAAAACGGGTTTCTATCAGTGGCCTCTAGACGTACCTCTGTGCAAATTCAAATTTGCTACCAGTAGGGGTACGTCTAGAGTCTAGGCTACATCTATAGTGGTCACTAGTTGCTATGATAATGGTTTATCCTTCAAATTAATTAATTATTTCGAAGTACTGTAGTTCTGTATGCATTCCAAAAACAGTGGAAGTCAAAGGCATACCAATGTATAGATCTACAATGAGGTAGCAATAACACCAGCTGTTTTTGTATAGTCTCCAATATTAGGCTGAAATGGTCATTTCAGACAGGCATCCCATGACTGATATGTTGGTCAAAAAATACCCTGTGCTAATTAGGCTACTGATTCAGAAACACAAGGTAGGCTACTGTAGCCCATTTCCTCCAAGGGTTTAGACACATTTCAATTAAACTATTTAGAATGAATATAGGGGAATTTAGCAAATAGCAAAGACAGACTGTCCCCAGCATGTTCCTCATTATTATCCAAAAAAAGTTATTATCCAAAAGAATAAAAATGTTATCGCATACCCCCCAAAAGTGATTAGTTGCGCCCCTGACTACAGCTGGTGAAGCCATTGTCTTAAATTTGGTCTGGTACAATAGGCCTATTAGACCCCAAATTAAAGCATTTGCCATACAGTAGCAATACTTTTAAAGTTGGGCATATGCACAGAATGTGTAACCTACTGTAAAAGCACCCAGCCAAGGTAAAAGCAAGGCACATACTTCTTCAAATGGTTCAGTGATAACATTTCAGTTAAAGCTATAATGAACAAAATAAAGATTATAGGCTACAACTAGGCCTGTTTCTTTTACAGTGACATATTGAAATAGGTCTAATTAACTAAAAACATAAAATAGCCTTGTCTAAAGAAATATTTAGGCTATATGAATGTTTATTGATACATAGTAAATAATGATGCATCATCACTACTTAATCATTAGTGGCCTAATTAAAAAAATAGAACAGAACCACAGGGTGGACCTGATTCAATACTTCTGAAATGCAGAATTCTTATATTTTCCAGTGCTGTCTTTAAGCCCTTGCAAAACAGCCTCCTGATGCCAGTCCATTTGTCCATTTCTTTTCACAGAATTCATTCATATTTTGGGGTGACTGTACCTTGTCTGTCTCTAAATCACCTAAAATACATGCATTTACATAGACTACTGTCTCTTATACACATACTGTACATACACACTGTGCCGTAGATCTATGCCAGGACAAAAAAGAAAAATCACTCCAAGTGGAGTTCAAAACTTGAGAGGCCTGAACAACAAATGAGTGGTAGTATAGATATTCAGTATGGGGGGAAATTATGGACCTGAAAGCAGGCATGGACTGGCCATAGGGCTTACCGGGCAATGCCCGGTGGGCCGATGCATATTTTTGGGCCGGGGCCGTCATAATTTCATGAAAAAAAAAGTATTTTTAATATTTTTTCGGCTGTGACGGTATTTGAATCACAAAATGCGGCCATTGGTAGAAATTCCTGAAGGACATCGGGCTAATCCAATGAAATCTCTCAGCCCTCCTCGGCCGGCCGGCCCGCCCCTCCCCTCACGTTGACCCAAGAAGCCTAGTTCTTCTGCCACTTGAGCTGAACGGAGTTGGAGAGAAGTGAAAGTTTGTCTGCCTAAATGGACAGAGCCAGAGAAACGTAATGGGGGGCAACAAAGTCTAAAAGTTGAAGCAACAATATGCAAGAATAGTAATAATGCAGTTAGCCTATGTTCGTGTGATGTGCAACAATGACTGCATATCAGTGGGTGCAGGTCTGTTAACATCAGAAGCAGCCTCGGAGTGCACAGACTGTCGGGGAGGCACAGTTTCTATCTAACGTGGCAGTTCAACAATGTAATGTTATACGGCCCAATATAGAAGAAGGAGAACCAATCCATGTAGATATATGAAGGTGGAGGAGAGAGACGTGAGCCAGGGGATTGAGGAGGTCAGAATAGCTACTGTCAGCTGAGCCTGGTAAGAGAAGTAGTAGCCGAAATTTAAGCAGAATGAATACAAACGCTTGTGTGTGTGTGTGTGTGTGTCCGCTCGTGTGGCTCTCTAGTGAGACGCGCTAATGACAGTTTACTCGAGCTGACACACCAGAACATGCCTTCGTTTATACAATTATGAAAAATTCCCTTTCACATGTTGTAGGTTACACACACACAAACGTTTCATAGTGCCACCTCTCCAATACACGTGTGAGAGATGCACAAGACATTAATGTATAAAAAAGCGCAAACCCACAAGCTCATCATAACCGCGTTGAACTTCTTGCAGTTTAAAATAATGTAAGAAACAGCCCTCCCCTCTACTTTATTGCCCAGTTTTAATTCACCCCTAATTGAGGAGTGCGCCCATGTAGCCTGTTTGAAGCAAGATTGAGAGGGCAAAAAAGTACCTGTCCGAGGTAGAAAGAGCTAAAGACAAAGATGAAAGCAAGTGAGATCATATGCCAAAGATTATTGTGCATGAATGACAGCAGGTAGGCCTAACCTTAAAATTGTCCTTACTACTACCCACCACCCGACCCTTCGCGATATAAAAATAGCTAACGCATTTAATATTGCGATGCGGTCGCTTGCGCTTATGAGTTCAAAATCTATCATTTTTTTTCTATTTTAATAACTCGGAGAATTTTTCTCTCCCAAATGCCATACATATATCATTTGAAAGAATGCCACAAGTGCAACCCATCTATAGTGGTCACTAGTTGCTTTGATAATGGTTTATCCTTCAAATTAATTAATTATTTCGAAGTACTGTAGTTCTGTATGCATTCCAAAAACAGTGGAAGTCAAAGGCGTACCAATGTATAGATCTACAATGAGGTAGCAATAACACCAGCTGTTTTTGTATAGTCTCCAATATTAGGCTGAAATGGTCATTTCAGACAGGCATCCCATGACTGATATGTTGGTCAAAAAATACCCTGTGCTAATTAGGCTACTGATTCAGAAACACAAGGGTTAACTCCAAGGGTTAAGACACATTTCAATTAAACAATTTAGAATGAATATAGGGGAATTTAGCAAATAGCAATGTGTAACCTAAATAAAATAAATGTGTAACCTACTGTAAAAGCACTAGGCCAAGATAAAAGAAAGGCACATACTGTACTTCTTCAAATGGTTCAGTGATAACATTTCAGTTAAAGCTATAATGAACAATATTTAAAGATTATAGGCTACAACTAGGCCTGTTTTTACAGTGACATATTGAAACAGGTCTAATTAACTAAAAACATAAAATAGCCTCGTCTAAAGAAATATTTAGGCTATATGAATGTTTATTGATACATAGTAAATAATGATGCATCATCACTACTTAATCATTAGTGGCCTAATTAAAAAAAAATAGAACAGAACCACAGGGTGGACCTGATTCAATACTTCTGAAATGCAGAATTCTTATATTTTCCAGTGCTGTCTTTAAGCCCTTGCAAAACAGCCTCCTGATGCCAGTGCATTTGTCCATTTCTTTTCACAGAATTCATTAGAGGTCATTATTTCGGGGTGACAGTACCTTGTCTGTCTCTAAATCACCTAAAATACATGCATTTACATAGACTACTGTCTCTTATACACATACATACATGTACACTGTACTGTAGATCTACGCCAGGCCAAAAAAGAAAAATCTCACTCCAAGCGGAGTTCAAAACTTGAGAGGCCTGAACAACAAATGAGTGGTAGCATAGATATTCAGTATGGGGGGAAATTATGGACCTAAAAGTGTGCAAATGCTCAACACATTATTACAAGACTTTAGGCAGTGGGACTTGTGGCAAAAGGTACTGCACTTTGTGTGCTTGACACAACACAATGTTTCCATATATCTTCTGGTTTGTTGCGTGCCTCTGCGTATCATGGTGGGCCGCTATGACCAAAAATGCCCGGGCCACTTTTTGGTCCCAGTCCAGCCCTGCCTGAAAGTGTGCAAATGCTCAACACATGACATTATTACAAGACTTTAGGCAGTGGGGCTTGTGGCAAAAGGTACTGCACTTTGTGTGCTTGACACAACACAATGTTTGCATATATCTTCTGGTTTGTCGCGTGCCTCTGCGTATCATGGTGGGCCGCTATGACCAAAAATGCCCGGGCCACTTTTTGGTCCCAGTCCAGCCCTGTATGCAACGAAGCTGTTGATTGTAATAATAGCGACCTTATTTAATCACCAGCCCCTAGCAGTACAGATTTTACAATGTGCCTAACTCCTATCGTCGTCATTTATCTTAAAGCATTCCCAAATTGCTGACATAGCTGATTAATCTGGAAAATGTGCTCCATCGTCAAATGTTTTCAGTTTCTCACTTGCTACTAGCCAGAGAGTCGCTAACAGATCACCGAAGCCAAATTTTCAGCAGGTCGTTAGTCTCCCCTAGACGTCGAAGTCGTTTAGGACAATTCCACACACAGACCGTGTTCATTTTTGATGCGGTGAAAACAGTCTATTCATTGTTGAGTGGTATCGGTGCGTGGTATCAGCAGTTTATGTACGAATACGAGTACGAGTATTTTAACGAAGTATCGGCCCGATCGGTGCATCCCTGGTGCTTATTTTACATGCAATCTGTTTAGTCAAGAGACAATTGAATGAGTGAAACTTTCATATTATTTCCTTACTGGCTTCATTCTAAAAGAACCCCTTGTGCGTTTATTTAAAGTAGCATCCCCTTTTTTTAACTAGGTTAAATGGCGATTGTTACAGATGCTGGCCCGTGCACACGGGGAATGAAATGCCAATTTTGATTTACTTTACAATGTAGCCCGTGGTCAATCCAGAAGTAAGTCCTCCAAACTTAAACAGAGTATTTCCAAAACTTCAAGTGGTTGCTCGGCCTTTCCTAGGTTAGATATGGTGGTTGTTGTCATGTAATTAATTTCTATTTTACACTTGCTTTTCAGAGTAGATGCATTCATAGAATAGTTTTGTTTCTGTCATTTACGCCTTTTATATCTCAGTTTGTCTTTTTTACACTCTCAGAGAGCGGAGGTACCACACCAGAGCTAACTGAATTTTCTACAGCCAATAAAGGTAAGTTAACAACAATTGGGTTAAAGGCTGAGACCAAATTTCACTCAATAGATCAAAACAGGATAAATAATAATAATAATAATAATAATAATAATAATAATAATAATAATAATAATAATAATAATAACAACAGCTATAATAATAATCAATCTATAAATTCAAGGAAAGTCTAAGTATGTTTCATGTATAACTGCAACTATTTGTTGGACTGACCTCAAATTTTTACACTCTCAGAGAGCAGAGGTACAACACAGCTAACTGAACCTGCAGCCAGTGAAGGTAAGTTAACAATAATAATAATAATAATAATAATAATAATAACAACAACAGCTATAATAATAATCAATCTATAAATTCAAGGAAAGTCTGTAAGTATGTTTCATGTATAACTGCAACTATTTGTTGGACTGACCTCAAATTTTTACACTCTCAGAGAGCAGAGGTACAACACAGCTAACTGAACCTGCAGCCAGTGAAGGTAAGTTAACAACAATTGGGTTAAAGGCTGAGACCTAATTTCCCTCAATGGATCAAAAGAGGATTGATGATGATGATGATGATGATGATGATGATGATAATATAATAATAATAACAATAATAATCATAATCATAATAATAATAATAATAATAATAATAATAATAATCATCATCATCATCATCATCATCAATCTATTAATGCAAGGAACATCTATAAGTGTGTATTTCATGCATAACTGCAACTAAATGTTAGCCTGGCAAGCCATCCTATATCATTGAAATGTATAGTCTGGCATCGAGAAATAGACCGAACTCGATCGTGGACGGAACAAGGCTGTTATCTTTCAAACTACTTCTGCACGTAACAGGATAGCCTATGGCCAATTGAAGAAACGCAGAAGATGTAAACACCAATGCAGAAGACCGCTGTGTTCGGCGAAACCCGCCCTAAACATTAAGAGCATTGTGATTAGATGTCGCCAACAGTGTCACCCAATCAAATTCCCAATGGATTGCTACTAGACCTACAGGCTGAGCAAATTTGTTTGCCGCTGTTAGGGTACGTCTAGATTTCTAGGCTAACTATTTGTTGGATTGACCTCAAAAAAGCATTTCCCGTGCCACAAACCCCATGACAAACATACTGTACATGTATAACTGATACAGGTTTCTTGGAATATATTGTTTACATGGTGTTATGTCATGAGAGGCTGCTCAGTTCTCAGGCAGGCAGCTCTGGCAGTGCAAGGACACAGGACACAAGAACAAGGACACAAGTCAAAATCAGTATTTTATTAAGGAATTAACAGAAAAGATGGATCAGGTCGTCAAAGTCTTAAATAAGGTTACTTAAGGTATGTTCAGTTAAGCAACATCAACAGTTTCTCTTCAAAGGTGTAATCATAAACCAGGCTCTTCAGGTAAACAACATAAACAGTATCTCTTCAAAGGCAAAATCATAAACCAGTGTCTTCAGTTAAACGTCCTCTTCGAACACAAATTTCAGTCCTTACTTTACAATGTAGCCCGTGGTCACATTTCCTGTTTTTCAGTTTTTCTTTAAAGTCATTCATCCATCATCTTGAATTCGTAAAAGATATGAAAAATCCCTTCGAAATTTCACTTCCGCCACATCTTGACGTCATGTCTACCAAATTTCACAGGAATCTGACAAACGGTGTCCGAGGAGTATGTTTAAGTTCATCATGAGACCGGCCCATAGAGCCCAAGGCATTTTTCTACTTAGGGGGGGGCGCTACGGAGTCCCTGGGCCACACCCGGGTCTATACCTCTGTAAACCTCCAGTGTTCCAGACTTCCAACATGTGTGCAAAATTTCGTGAGTTTTCACGCACGGGAAAGGGGTCAAAAATGGCCGGTTCCAGGGGAAGAAAAATAATAATAAAAGAAAAAAATTCTTACAAAAGCAATAGGGCTTCGCACCTCGGTGCTCGGGCCCTAATTAAAGCCGCAAGAGGCGATAACGGGCCCTCGCACCAGGTGCACCGCAAAGAAGGCAAAATGGTGCACCGTAAACAGGAATGCACATTCAACATTCGAAACAGCAGTGCTGTCTTTGTCACACCCTCATTTATATTCTCGCACACACTCAATCTCAGTCTCAAGTTATAATGTTTGACCACTAGGGGCACTAGAGAGTTTCAATTAATGGTTATGCATGGTCAGAACAGGGTCCTGAGGACATATACCAAGTTTGGTTACGATACGATAAAACCTTTTTCTCCTCACACCACTGTGTGTTAAAATACATCAGACACCAAAAAACATCAGACATCAAAATCTGATTGTCCTGGGAAAAATAAGATGTGTCATGACCCCCATCCCAGTTCAGTGCACTGGTGGGCAACGCCCTCCCCCTGATCATGATCATGATCACCACCCCCCCCCCCCCCTTCTCCATAGAAATTTCAGTCAAATGACTTTTACAATGATCTCAGCAATGTTATCCGCTGGCTGTCAATAAATTAAATCTCAAATATCAATTTAAAACGTTGTGTTAGCTAGCTCGCTAACAACTTAAAACCTTAGTAGGCTATTTTACCTGGCAGCAAAGTTCATCTGATAGAAATACCAACAGTAACAACTTACAAACTTAGGCTTGAAACGTCCAAAAAAAACATAATAACTCCAAAAAGACGATTTAACTACAAACGAAGGTGCCTCTTGTTTGCTTCAAGCCTCTTTGGTGTTAAAACTCTCCGACATCTCCACCTTGCCCGGAGTTCTTGAAAGTCTCCGTCTTCAGTGATTGAAACCTCCGGGTATGTGTAAATGAGAGGTGCAACCAGAGAGATAAATGTGCGTCTTTATGGATATCCGGGTTTGTGTTTAGAATGCATGTTAAGAGGTTAGGTCATTCACACTACATGTGTGTTCTGCGCGGCTCCTCTCCAGTTTCTGAGCGGTTAACCGTGCAGCCCCCCATGCTGCTCTTTTGAAATAGAAGGGACTTCTATTTTTCCAAGCGTTTTCAGCGCGGTAAGTGGGCCCTGCGCGCGGTGTCCATAGATTTCAAATGCAGAGCTCAGACAGCTGGTTCGCACAGAACACTGCAGAGACAATTTCTGGTGTGAATGCACAAGCCCACAGGCACCGCTCAAGGACAGCCCTGCTCCCGCACCGCGAATGCACAGTTTGTAAATCAGGCCTAACACCACCACCCTCTGGGCATGATGGTCGATGCTCTACCCTCTGTGCCACAGCGCCGGCTTATCAAAGCTTTTATCCTATACAGTATCACATGATACAAATCTTAACATTTAACAATCAACACTTCTCATTCGGCGTCTCTCGTACAACATTATACACGTAGCCTACATTAGCCTATACACATAGCCTACACAGTGGGCATAACGCGAACTCACAGGGCCCCCTGCAGGAAACCAAACAGGGCCCCCCCTTCTTAGAGTAACGGGTGGTGAACATTTGGATGAATATCAGTTCCCCCAGGATTTCGCAGGCCCTTTTTGAGATAGTTGCAATAAAAAATGCTTGATTTCGCGGTAGGTTTTCTGAAAAGTTACGGCAGAAGTTGCGCTGATTTTAGGCATTTTATTGCGAGAAAATTGCGGTTGGCAGGGAAAGTTGCGGAAAGTTGCTTTTTTTTTTTTTTTTTTAAAGCAGCATTATTTTGATGTGTTAGATGATGGGCGGTTGATAGCTATGCAGTGAACAATGCCATATTGCAACTATAGGTTTTCTTTTATTTTGAGGTTGTTTACCATCTAGAACTGCAGAATGCATATTATGGATGCTAATGGCAATTATGGTTTTGATTACTATCAACCCTTCATATGACTACATGCCATCCAAGTTCATCTGTAGATAAACCAGAACAAAATATTATAATTTAAAAATATATCTGAAATAGTGATGAAAGTGCTGCTTTAAAGCAAATCAGGAGGGGGTGGTTGTTGAATGTCATCATTCTTCGCTTCATCATATTCAGGACCATATAACCCAATCTTATTGGGCTTGATTGATTGCACGGAGTAGACTGTATTTAAGCATTATATTATATTATATTAGTAATGTGAAGCCATTGCCAGGGAGCTGGCACTCTTTATATATTGAGAAGCTACAAGAGGCTGCAGCAAGAAGCAAGCCATGAGCTGTACTGTTTGTTATAGCATACAATATTTTTATTTTATTTTATTTTTTTGTGACAATTATTGCCTGAAAGAAAAAAAAAATCTGCTTAATTTTAATGCAAAGATATAAAATAATATAATAAGCATTGAAGTTCATTTGGCTTGATATCTTAAAACATGAAAAAGATGCAGGCTAGCTTGCACAAACTGAAAAAAATGTGATTGTTTGGAATTCTGATAGACCTAAAGAATGGGAACTCTGTCGAATTCTTCGTGGAGATAGTACTAGTCTAGCCTACATTAGCAATAACCTGCAACTCCGCTTGAATTCGTCATCTAAGTGGGATAACTTGTGATTTTGGAATCCACACGCGCGCACACACATGAAGGGAGAGGGAGAGAGAGAGAAAGAGACGCACGCAACGGAAGAGAACCCATTCAGTCCAATACGTAATTTAAAGGGGGGTTCAGAATTTTCGATGTTAAACCTCATTTCCAAGTAAGCCTGAGTGATATCTGTCATTGGAGACCGTTTTCAACTCATTTCATCCAGTCCTTCTATCAGCTGAGTTCGCTGGTGCTAGGCTAACGCAAGTGAGTGGGCACGGCTAGCCTGGCAATAAAAACAGTCTTACCCACTCTGCAGTCTCCTTTAGGCAAATACATTAATATGTCATCGGTGTTGATTAAAAAACATTGTAAAAGAAAAACTACCCTTGAATCGCCATGATAACATTACATTTTGAGGGACTAATTTCTCAGCAGCAGCGGAATATTACCTTGCTCAGGTTAGTTGTTTGACTAATATGACGATAGACAGAGCCTAACGTTAGTGGGATAAGGCAAAACCTAACGCTATAGATTGAGTCACTGGATGTCAAGGAATTAAGCAATATGCCGATCAGGTGTGCTGTGAAAAGCTGTGAAAGTAAACGCCGCAGATGGGAAACTAAAAGTTTTCATAAGTTTCCAGTCCGAGATCGCGAAAGGATAATCTTTGGCTTGTTGCTGTTGGCTTGGACATCAAAACAGTCAAACAACTAATATTCCGCTGCTGCTGAGAAAGTAGTCCCTCAAAATGTAATGTTATCATGGCGATTCAAGGGTAGTTTTTCTTTTACGATGTTTTTTTAATCAACACCGATGACCTGGCATATTAATGTATTTGCCTAAAGGAGACTGCAGAGTGGGTAAGACGGTTTTTATTGCCAGGCTAGCCGTGCCCACTCACATGCGTTAGCCTAGCACCAGCGAACTCAGCTGATAGAAGGACTGGATGAAATGAGTTGAAAACGGTCTCCAATGACAGATATCACTCAGGCTTACTTGGAAATGAGGTTTAACATCGAAAATTCTGAACCCCCCTTTAAGGTAACATTGCCTCATAACATAAACGTAACGTAAATGGCAATAGCCTAAATGATCAAGAATTTTGTGATTAGCGGCTGTTTTGCTGGTGGCAGACCATTCAGAAGACGCACAGTAACCTTTGCACCGCTAAACTAGGAGCAGGATAAAAGCGCTGCACCCGTTGAGCCTTTCACTCGCGAGTGATTGGTGATATTTCGAGAAACCTTCCAGAAAGTTGCGGGAAAGGTGTGGTGATTCCTCAAAATTGCATGGCCTCGATGAAGTGGCGGGGATTGGTTGAAGTTGCATTGAAGTTGCAAATCGCAACATCACGAAATCCCGGAGGGTCTGGAATATGTAGAAGATTTTTCATGATACACAACTTTTATCATTAGACTTTGGGCAATCAGGACAATAGAGGTTCTCAGCTCCTCTGAATTTCTTATCGCATAAAAATGCTTTTTACTAGGCCTATAGCCTAGATGCAGGGCTGGACTGGGACCAAAAAGTGGCCCGGGCATTTTTGGTCATAGCGGCCCACCATGATACGCAGAGGCACGCAACAAACCAGAAGATATATGGAAACATTGTGTTGTGTCAAGCACACAAAGTGCAGTACCTTTTGCCACAAGTCCCACTGCCTAAAGTCTTGTAATAATGTGTTGAGCATTTGCACACTTTTAGGTCCATAATCCCCCCCCCATACTGAATATCTATGCTACCACTCATTTGTTGTTCAGGCCTCTCAAGTTTTGAACTCCGCTTGGAGTGAGATTTTTCTTTTTTGTCCTGGCATAGATCTACAGTACAGTGTACATGTATGTATGTGTATAAGAGACAGTAGTCTATGTAAATGCATGTATTTTAGGTGATTTAGAGACAGACAAGGTACTGTCACCCCGAAATAATGACCTCCAATGAATTCTGTGAAAAGAAATGGACAAATGCACTGGCATCAGGAGGCTGTTTTGCAAGGGCTTAAAGACAGCACTGGAAAATATAAGAATTCTGCATTTCAGAAGTATTGAATCAGGTCCACCCTGTGGTTCTGTTCTATTTTTTTTTAATTAGGCCACTAATGATTAAGTAGTGATGATGCATCATTATTTACTATGTATCAATAAACATTCATATAGCCTAAATATTTCTTTAGACGAGGCTATTTTATGTTTTTAGTTAATTAGACCTATTTCAATATGTCACTGTAAAAAAAACAGGCCTAGTTGTAGCCTATAATCTTTAAATATTGTTCATTATAGCTTTAACTGAAATGTTATCACTGAACCATTTGAAGAAGTACAGTATGTGCCTTTCTTTTATCTTGGCCTAGTGCTTTTACAGTAGGTTACACATTTATTTTATTTAGGTTACACATTGCTATTTGCTAAATTCCCCTATATTCATTCTAAATAGTTTAATTGAAATGTGTCTTAACCCTTGGCGTTAACCCTTGTGTTTCTGAATCAGTAGCCTAATTAGCACAGGGTATTTTTTGACCAACATATCAGTCATGGGATGCCTGTCTGAAATGACCATTTCAGCCTAATATTGGAGACTATACAAAAACAGCTGGTGTTATTGCTACCTCATTGTAGATCTATACATTGGTACGCCTTTGACTTCCACTGTTTTTGGAATGCATACAGAACTACAGTACTTCGAAATAATTAATTAATTTGAAGGATAAACCATTATCAAAGCAACTAGTGACCACTATAGATGGGTTGCACTTGTGGCATTCTTTCAAATGATATATGTATGGCATTTGGGAGAGAAAAATTGTCCGAGTTATTAAATAGAAAAAAATGATAGATTTTGAACTCAACCGCATCGCAATATTAAATGCGTTAGCTATTTTTATATCGCGAAGGGTCGGGTGGTGGGTAGTAGTAAGGACAATTTTAAGGTTAGGCCTACCTGCTGTCATTCATGCACAATAATCTTTGGCATATGATCTCACTTGCTTTCATCTTTGTCTTTAGCTCTTTCTACCTCGGACAGGTACTTTTTTGCCCTCTCAATCTTGCTTCAAACAGGCTACATGGGCGCACTCCTCAATTTGGGGTGAATTAAAACTGGGCAATAAAGTAGAGGGGAGGGCTGTTTCTTACATTATTTTAAACTGCAAGAAGTTCAACGCGGTTATGATGAGCTTGTGGGTTTGCGCTTTTTTATACATTAATGTCTTGTGCATCTCTCACACGTGTATTGGAGAGGTGGCACTATGAAACGTTTGTGTGTGTAACCTACAACATGTGAAAAGGAATTTTTCATCAGTGTATAAACGAAGGCATATTCTGGTGTGTCAGCTCGAGTAAACTGTCATTAGCGCGTCTCACTAGAGAGCCACACGAGCGGACACACACACACACACACACAAGCGTTTGTATTCATTCTGCTTAAATTTCGGCTACTACTTCTCTTACCAGGCTCAGCTGACAGTAGCTATTCTGACCTCCTCAATCCCCTGGCTCACGTCTCTCTCCTCCACCTTCATATATCTACATGGATTGGTTCTCCTTCTTCTATATTGGGCCGTATAACATTACATTGTTGAACTGCCACGTTAGATAGAAACTGTGCCTCCCCGACAGTCTGTGCACTCCGAGGCTGCTTCTGATGTTAACAGACCTGCACCCACTGATATGCAGTCATTGTTGCACATCACACGAACATAGGCTAACTGCATTATTACTATTCTTGCATATTGTTGCTTCAACTTTTAGACTTTGTTGCCCCCCATTACGTTTCTCTGGCTCTGTCCATTTAGGCAGACAAACTTTCACTTCTCTCCAACTCCGTTCAGCTCAAGTGGCAGAAGAACTAGGCTTCTTGGGTCAACGTGAGGGGAGGGGCGGGCAGGCCGGCCGAGGAGGGCTGAGAGATTTCATTGGATTAGCCCGATGTCCTTCGGGAATTTCTACCAATGGCCGCATTTTGTGATTCAAATACCGTCGCAGCCGAAAAAATATTAAAAATACTTTTTTTTTCATGAAATTATGACGGCCCCGGCCCAAAAATATGCATCGGCCCACCGGGCATTGCCCGGTAAGCCCTATGGCCAGTCCATGCCTGCCTAGATGTAAGATGTGTAGCCTACCTCAGAGCAATAGCCTAGGCCCTTGTCCTTAAATTATTGGGCTCAGGTTGACTATTGTTATTTGTCCTGAATGCAGAATTTTCCTTCTGGATGGACTATGGACAATGTGTGCTTCATACATCACATAACACCTAAGAACTGACTACACCTTCATCAACACTTAAAATATAATTATAAAACTTATATGGTCTGCTTCCCACAGCAAACCCTGTTTTAAATTTGGGTTATTTTTTTTATACTTATTTTTTACTTTTTAAATCAAACTCCCATAGTGTAGAGAATCAAGGAAGGTAGGCAATTCAATATATTCAATATATTCAATAATGATTTGGCTAATGTAGCCTTGATGTATAACATTTTACGTGTCTTTACTCTAAACCTCTAAGGGGTGCCCAACCATTGTCATAAAGATCGACCGCTTGATAAAAAAAAAAAGCACACGCATCCCATTTTCTGCACAATGCACACGCCCTCGGTTTCAAATCGACTGTGATATGGCCTTGTACTCATAAAATGTTCTCGTCAACTCTTTTAAAAATGCTGTATTAATGAAGCAACTACTCCGTCATCATGCTGCTTGTATTCCGCAAATTATCAGTACTTTCATAGCTCTTGAAGTTCTCGAAATCTGAACAAGAACTTGATAAGATTTGTCGCACATCAGACCACCTGAACAGCCGTCTGTAAACCGGTTACGCGCATGGTAAACTTTTGCATAGAGAGAAACTATTTTGTTCCAAGTTACTTACTAAAACTACTAAAACTTACTAAAAAATAGACTATCCTACACTTTTCTCCCATTTCGTGTAGTTTGCTGTCCACCATTATCCATTTGCTGGAATGTGGTTTCCAATGACCAGCTATTCTGTCCTCTCGCCCTCATTTCTGAACTCTTGCACGCATACACCACGCACTGACAAGCTGAAACCAGTGAGTGTAGGCCTAGGTATCTCGGAGAAGACGTTCATTTGAAATACGGATGAATTTAGCGTATTATTTTCTAGTGTTATCAGAGCATATGCATCACAGAGTTCACCAACTTGCATTAAGAGAATAATATAATTTCAACGTTTGAAATGACAGGTGGACTGATGGGCCCCCCACCTTGCGGGGGCTGTGGGGGTTAACTTTACGACCCTGAGCCTACATTAGCCTAGTCTACCATCAGATGAAAGTTATCCACAGTAATCGGAAGTGTCTTGATTTGTTGAAATGAATACATTAAAACATACGGTTTTTGAACACATGAAAAACTAAGTGTTGGTTCACTGTATCCTAGTCGTAGCCACGACATGACACCACAGTCAGAGCTACAGTGGACTTAGACTCCTTCTAGTGGCTGTAGTTGTAATTGCTTCTATATTGCATTTCATATTGCATTTCATGTGAGCCCTTGCTTCGCGGAGAACACAATGACACCACCCATTCTTAAGTAGATTGTACCGTACTATGTATAGCCATGTAAAAAGGTGGAATTATTGGCGACCTTTACATGCTAATGTTTTTTTGTTTTTGTTTTTTTGTTTTCTTGTGTCATCCACAGGTCTCCATCCACTGCTTTCTGCTTTAGGCCTGAATGATCTTCATGGAGGGAAACTCACACTTAGCTCAGTCCTGGAGATCAACAAAAACACACTCTCTGACAAAGCAGTAAATAGTGTTGCAGAATTGCCTTCAAGTTTCTTGAAGAAAATCATGGTGTCCAATATAAATGCAAGAAATGTAAAATGTAAAGAGCAGTTAGAGACTTTCAATGAATGTAGTCTTATAGAGTCTGATAATGGAACGGACTCAAATGATGCCATAAACCCCTTAGATCTCATCATTGCTCTTTTCCACTGCTCAGACCCTTTCCTCAGACAGGAAATGATCACCAAAATGTCTATATGCCAGTTTGCTATTCCGTTGCTGCTGCCAAACCATGACATGCTGCAGAGTACTCTGATGATATGGGCTATGAGAGACTTGGTTAAAAAGTACAGACCTCACTCGGCAGATGGTAGTAAGGACTTTGTAGAGGGTAGGGTTGTGGAAATGGAAATTCCCATGCTGTCTTTTGTTAGACTGGGAAATAGTATTTTGCCCAAATCTCAAATTCTTAATAAGTTGCTCAGTAATGATAATCAGCACAATGAAACATTTGTTCATTGTGACATGAAGCATGGCGATGTGCCCAGGACAATCTCAGATGGACTGGTTGAAATCAGCTGGTATCTACCCTCTGGGATTCCAAACATTGAAACATTCACATGGCCAGTGGCCATAGCCAATCTTAGAGGAGACGGCATGTTGTTCAACACACAGATGTCATTCCTGTCTCGGACCTCAGCTGCCGTTTTCATCTTCAGTGATGACCTAAAGGGTGATCTTAGCTACCTGAATGATTGTGAACTGTTCCTGATCACCAGCTCCCAGACACAGAATTTCAACAAAGACAAATTGAGAGAAACATGCAAAAAATACAATATTAATGAGAAAAATGTGATAATCAAAAGTAGGAAGAACGAAGCAGAATTCTTGTGGGTCTTGCGACAAAAGGTGAGTGAACTTCTCGAAAAGAATACACATAAAATGAAAGTTGAAGACATGGCCAAAGTCACTGGAAATTTGGACATTCTTGTAGATGAAAATGAATATCACTGCAGAAAAGGTAAAGAAGATGTTGAGCACATCACAAAGTGGATCGAGAATGTGGCAATATTCAAAGAAACCCAATTACCTGTGCATGGTAATCCCTGGGTGGAAATTACTAAGGTGGAAAAAGAAAAATGCAGGATGAGAAACGTAGATAAAATGAAGGGCATAGAGCACTATGTGAGTTCACTTAAATCGAAAGAAATGGAACAGAGACAGAAACAATGTGAGATGGATATATCAACCCCCATGCACACATTTATCAATGCCATCTCATCACAAGGTCCTCAACGCCATTATTTCCTGAAGTGGCTGAAAATTGAGCTGGACACGCTATCTAGACGTGATCTGTTCATACTGAGACAGCAGTATTTAGAGTGCTGCAGAAAACCAGAAGCAAATAAAAATGATATTTCAAAATTAGATGAGAAAATTTCCAAATGCTCACTGGGTCTTGAGCACTTCTTTCGGGAGTTGGGCCAGCTTTATGAGTGTGCATGCTCCCTTCCAGAAAATGACCCAGCCAGGAAACAAGTCCAGAATCTACCTTCACTGTGTGCTCAGATACTGCTGGATGGGTTGCCAGTTGAGCTGGTTGATGGAGATGCATCAAACATCCCAATGAAGTGGATATCAGAAGTCTTTGTTCAGCTACATAAACTGTTGGACTCCAAGAGCAGAATGCTAGTGTTGACTGTGCTGGGGGTGCAGAGCACTGGGAAGTCTACCCTTCTCAACACCATGTTTGGGGTGCAGTTTGCTGTCAGCAGTGGGAGATGCACAAGAGGAGCCTTCATGCAACTGATTAAAGTTTCCGAGGATTTCAGATCAGAGCTTAAGTGTGACTTCATCATGGTCATTGACACAGAGGGCTTAAAAGCACCTGAGCTATCAGCTTTAGACACAAGCTATGAACATGACAATGAACTAGCAACACTGGTTATAGGGCTCAGTGATATTACTATAATCAATATGGCCATGGAGAACTCAACAGAGATGAAGGACATTCTGCAGATTGTGGTCCATGCCTTTCTCAGAATGAAGGCAGTTGGCAAAAAACCTAGATGTGTGTTTGTGCATCAAAATGTGTCAGATATGTCTGCTCATGAAAACAACATGAGACACAGGAAGAAACTTATAGAGCAGTTGAATGAGATGACCCAGGTGGCAGCTAAAATGGAGAAAAAAGATGGTGATATAAAGTTCACTGACGTAATGGAATTTAAACCGGATCAAGACAGCTACTACATCCCGGGACTTTGGCATGGAACCCCTCCAATGGCCCCAGTGAATGCAGGCTACAGTGAAGCTGTGTATGAGCTCAAGAAAAGTTTGCTTTGCCCTTTACAGACATCTGAAAATATCCAAACAAATGATGCAACAAAGTTCCTAGAATGGACAGAAAGTTTATGGAAAGCTGTCAAATTTGAGAATTTTATTTTTAATTTCAGAAACAGTTTGGTTGCCGATGCATATGCAGATTTATGTACTCAGTACAATACTTGGGAGTGGTCATTTCAGTCAGAGATGAACAGCTGGCTTCTAACCAAGCAAACAATTCTATCCAATTTTGGAGTTACTGAAAAGAATGTCCAAATCGACCTTATAAGAATCAAACTGAAAGAGGTGCTAATTGAGGCATCAAACAAATTGCAAGAGGAGGAGAAGAAAATTCTGTTGAACCTTGACGAATACTTTCAGAAAAAAGACAACAAAGTGAATTTAGTTGAAAGATATGGTGAAGACTTTAGAAGAAGTGCCAGATCTCTCAAGCATGAGATAGACTGCTCAATAAAAAAATCTTTAGAGAAGATTGTTGATATCAGAGAGGGAATGGAAAAGGTCAATGCAATCAAGGCTAAGCAAAATGATACAATTGAGAAAAAGGTCCGTGACTTGCTTAAAACTTGTAGAGACAGAGAGGAAGAATTATCTGATTCTTCTCTCACCACAGAATTTGAGACAATGTGGGAAGAAATCTTGGCAGAGCTGTCTAATGTCAAACTACAGCAGAAAAATATTTACCAGGATGTACAATATGAACTTGTATCAAATTCACTGACAAATATTGGACATATCACACAAACAGTCAACAGAGATCACCTAATGTCTTGTGAAAATGAGAATTTTACGGTGAAATCTGACTGGTTTGTGGACTTTACCTCCTATGGAAAGAGATTTGTTGGTGCATTAAAACATGGGAATACACATCACTTCATTGACAAGATCCAGAATCTCTGTAAAGGTATTATTGAGAAATGTGACAGAATTGCTTTATCTTACATAGCAACAATGAAGAGTAACAACACAGATTACAATGACACATACTTAAAAGAGGTCATCAAATGTCTTGATGAGGAAACAAAAGACCACAGGATTAATGATGAATGTGAAGCTAATTTGAGGATTCATGTCTGTGGCCGTGCAGCATCTTTTTTCCAGGAAGCACACAATGACTTCAATGCTCGAAATGACCCACAGAAACGTCTAATGGAATCAAAAAACATATTTCTGGAGAAGTTCTTAGAATTTTTCAATGAAAATGATGAATGTCAGAAAAAGGCAGAACAATTTACAGCCTTGTGTGTGAAGCCAGCAATTCAAGACTATGTGTCTAAATATCTTGGGCATGCCATTGCAGATGAAATGAAGACAGGAGATGGGGGAGTAGATTACAGCACACGTACACACTTTCAATTTGTTATTTTAAAACATATGCTCCATGATGACCTGTTTCAGAGTTACAAAGAGTACACAAAATCATATGAACCATTTGTGAAAGACTGGATAAAACATCAAATCATTCAGAAAATGTCAGATGGGCAAATGGAAAAATTGGAGGAAACCCTCCTTTTAGAGATTGTACAGAGAGTAACTAGCACAGTCAACATGTCCTCAAAGGACATGGGCATTGAGGCATTCATACAACAGTTCTCCTCTGACCTTAAGGATCAGCTGGTCTTTCCAAAAGATGCTTTAGACACCTTTTTGATTCTCAACAACGCCAAGACAGATCAATTTGCCATCAAATTAATTGAGTTCATGACAGAAGTAAAAGAGAATTTAGCTCCAGAATATGGAGAGACTTGCATCACTAAAAGAATTGAAAACCTGCCATCCAAACCCCATGAGTTGCTATTTACCAGACTGTGTGGATGTGGGAAACAGTGTCCATTCTGTGGGACACCCTGTGAGGCAGGGGGTCAAGAACATAATAAACACTTCGCCAGTATGCACCGCCCTCAAGCTTTTGGTCGTCATGTATGGGTGGAATCCAAAAAACTGGTGGTAGACATATGCACAACTATAGTGAACACCCATACAAGATTCAGAAATGAAGATACAAAACAAGAATGGCACAGTTACAAAAATTATAGAGAAATCTATCCAGATTGGGAGATAGCAGGAGATTCTACTGCTGAGACCTCTGACTACTGGAAATATGTGCTAATGAAGTTCCATACAGAATTTGCTAAATATTACGATGCAGAACCTGCTGATATACCAGAAGACTGGGAAAAACTTACAGCAGAACATGCACTGAGGAGCCTGAGCAAGTCTTTTAACATGACTTACACGATGAAAAATGATGAAAAAAATCCTATGGTACCTTATCAAAATTAATACATTTCTGAAATTTACCAAAAGCATTCAGATGATTTGAGGTTGGACTTGGGTAAAATATATTTTTTAACAGTTAATTCTTTTTGATTCCTCATGATCCTAATTTCAGGCCAAGTATTAAAACTGCTTCCTATGTCTCATTATTATTATTCTCCGTTTTTCTACAATGGCAGTCTATACCAGCCCATAGAAGCTCATCATAAAAAGTTATGACGCCAGTACTTGGAAAAGTCGAAACTTAAAACATTGAACTTGCTGTGAGAGCTGAGGATCTCCTAGACCTAACTATATTCTGTTGCCATGGCAACTTATACCTGTTTCTCCGCTTGGCCCTTCGTTACTGCTTGCAGCTATATTTTTTTGTTTGATAGCCTACTTCTATTATATTACTGTTATTGTGACAAAGATTGTGTAGTATTAGTAATAATGTGAGTGAAATATGAGTGCCAAAATAACAAAATACAATTAAATTTCTCATTCAGATATGAATCCTTTCAGGTGTTAAATAAAAATGTAAAAGTCCCTTGAGGTATTAAATAATAAAGCAAGTTGTTAAATAATATAGCAAGTCCCTGTAGATTGCTGTGCTTTTCTTCTGATGTGTTAACCAGGCAGGCTGTGTTTAACATTTTATACTGTATGAGAATTTGTCTGCAAAGGCATTTCTGTACTCCATGCTTTTAGCTCACCACGAGAAATGCATTTACCGTGTGAAACTGAATTTTACTTCTATTCTCTTGTGAACGTAATGAATGTTGAACAGAACCTGTAATGCATGTGTAATGTGAATTACGAGGTGCGTAATGTTTGACTGAAATGCGTGATAACGTCCTGTTTACGATGCAGTGGAATGTTATCTTAGAATACTTGCTAATTAGCGTAATTATAGAATGTTATGTTAGAATGGGCTGCATGAATAGCTCCGTCTTTATGTTAATCCACTATACGATCGCTAAAGTGAAAGTATGTTTTGTTAAAGCAGAGATCTGTTCCCTTTGCTGGAAATTTGGAAATAAGCAGCTGCATGATTGTTGTGCTTTTCTTCTGACATGTTAACCAGAATAAAAAAAATGTTGGATTAAATCCCTGCCTGAGTCCTGTCCTGCAACTTTAGCATCGCACACTTCACTCCTGTTACACTGGAGTCCATACTGGATTACATACAGAAGACAGACGTCACTGACGTAATGACCACTGTTACAACACATCCTCAATCATTACACACGCTGCAGTGACCTCATTGAGGTGAGAAATTGTAGTAAAATCGGAATGAGGGAATTTGAGTGAAAAAAAGTGATACACAGAAAAATGTCAAATATATGCTTAGTTTACACCAGGGGTCGGCAACCCTAGGCACGTGTGCCACAAGTGGCACGCCAAGGAATTTCCAGTGGCACGCGGACATTGCACTACCCTAATAATTTAATACATTAAAAATGTTCAGACATATGATGAAATGTCATTGACCTTAAAAAATGACTACGCAGCAATAGCGCCCCCCTCCCCATATTTATTTTTCACACGAGTGCCCCCTTTATGCATTGCTTAGACCAGTGGTTCTCAACCGGGGGGCGCGGAGACTCTCCCAGGGGGGCGCTAGTAGGCTTCAGGACGAGGTGGAAAAAAATCATTACGAAAAAAATAAATAATAAATCCCCATGTTGGAAACGTAAGTGGTTGGTCTACTACAACAACAGCCTATAACAAACCAACCTCAAATTTTGCGTAGGCTACTCGCCTACATCACTTTTCCACACGGAGTGTTATAGGCTGATTGAAGCCCATTCAAAAATACAAATGCGTGATTTCCTAAATTTCTTAGGTAGCCAAGCGAGATCGGAAAACCGAGCTTCGCGTTCGTAAAGACAGGACAGCTAGTGGAAATATGTCATCAAAGAGGCTGAAATGTTAGGTAGGCTAAAGAGAACAAAGTGTATGGACGCGGCCAACATTGTCAAGTTGTGCCGAGAATATCCGCACGGAACTGCAGGCAACTGCAGTTCACCAAGCGTCTCAAAGTTGCTTATGCTAGCTGATTTGTTTACTACCGGTAATATCCACAACACTAGCGCTAGTTATGGCATTTACAATTATTTCTCCAGTTCTCCATAATGCCGAAGTAGGCCTTACCTCACTCACGTCAGATCATGCGCTACGTAACTTTCGTAAGGCACTTCCGCGCAACGATCTGATGTTGAAGCCCATCAGAGAGATTTCAAGCCATTATTCTCTAACCGGACCAATCAGGGCCGCTGGCTGCTGTAGAGGGTGTGACGTAGCGAAGAAGCAACTGTTTTGAATCCAACCAATCCAAAAAACGTAACGAGCGTCTTCGGTTGGTTTCGATGTGGTTGGCTGCAGTGTACGTCAATTAAATTGATGGACAAGCCGTTTGCCCAGTTAGATTCAAGGATTTCTGGCTCCTGAAATAATTCGTCTATCGCTGAATATCAGATGAACGCGCGTAGCGCTACATCTGACGTGAGTGAGGTAAAAGTAGGCCTATGATATTTAGAAGAATTAAGAGAGGAGACGCACCAACACTGTCACTCATTATCGCTCTCTCCCCCTGACGTGCCCAGACAACACACACAGACACGCGCGCACACGCTCTCTGCCTCCCCTTCCTGCACGTATGGCTTATTCTGTATTCTTACATGATTTATTTCAGTAGATAGGCCTGCAATCCTTTTTTACTTTTTTTAAAAAATCTAAAAGTAAGGACAAATAGCTTTGATTAATAGTTGGGTCATCTATAGAGGTTCCGTGACCGTGGAGAGGAAAGGTTCGTTTCTCACTGGATTTGTCATCTATAAAGGTTAAATAAAAAAATGAGCCGGGGTGCCCCTCACAAAAATGTGGGGAAATTTTTTTAGAGCCCTATATCCAAAATGGCTGCTGCCAGCCAAGCTGGAAATTTACTTTTTAATGGTTTTGCCCACAGTGCTGCATAATACATGGTTTCTGAGACTATTTGGGTCAAGAAATTCACAAATTATGTAGATTTATTGATTTGACCTATTTTTGACCTTCAAATTCAAGATGGCTGCCACTTTTGGCTCTTTAAATGTCAATTTTTCAAAATCGTCAGAGAGCCTTAATATTAGGCTCAAATGAAAGGTCTGCTCATACTGAATTCAGTTATGGATAGTAAAATTACAACATACACATAGGTTATCAGATGTCTTGGGTGGAACCAATGAAAGCAGGGAGACAGAGACGATTCCTTAGCTTGGGGTTGTTTTCATTAACATAACATTAACATTTTTTTACAATTTATTTATTGAATTAAATAAAAAGACTCTCCATCTGAATCTGTTGAGTCTCCACACTGACTCATCTCATCATCACTGCTACTTTCGTCTGAGCAGTCATGAGGTGTGAACTGCTGGGGCAAGGGGGGCAGGGTGTGACGCACTGGTCGACACTTTCCATTCACTAGTTCCCAGCCGTGACCAATGGGAGAAGGATGCTCTTGTAGATTGTAATGGAGCTGGCAATATGTAAGGTAGTTTGACCTTTCCATATGAAGATTCAAAGAGTCATCGTCAGGTGGGAGACGGATTGTAGTCTTATTCTTCAGTTTGTGCCATTTGGAGAAAGGAGTCAGGGGAGGAGGTGAAACGCTTGTCCACAAGATTGCAGCAGTGGCCCCCAAAGAGGGACTCTAGGATGAGGAGCAAGAAAGCCCCACGTCTGATCCACGAGGTGACTGTCTCTTTTTGGCTGTCCCCAATTTGATTGGCAATGGGGACTCTGAGGGAGAGGATCTTGGCAACAGCAGGACTGGAAAGATGCACCGACACAGTTTACGAGACAAGAGGGGCCAGCTATCCCAACACGAACCTTCTCCCTTTCTTGAGCAGAGCAGTGTTGGACAGGATGGATGGTACTTTCGCAGCTTTGACACTAATGATTCAAACAGGAACCGTCGGAAGTGCAGACAGGACTCCCAAAGAAGCCTCTCTTGATTTGGGTATGGAACATCACCGGTTTCCCCCGTGGCAGCCCGAGAGACTCTCTGTCCAGCCACAGTTGCATGGACCTCTCCTCATGAGACAGGCCTCGATCCCGTCTCAGTGCTTGCTCTGACGACCACCCTCATGGGACATATGGAGAGACGAGTGGTCGGGCCTCTTCTCCTACAGACAGTGTAGACCAGTGGTCCCCAACCCCCGGGCCGCGGCCCAGTACCGGGCCTCAGGAATTTCCTAACCGGGCCGTGACGAGAGAGAGAAAAAAAAAAAAAGAATTTCCTAACAGGGCTGTGACGACAAAAAAAAAAAAAATAATAATAATATGCAAACTCAATGTACTTCGTATAGCCTACTGCTTTTAGATAGTAAGCATGCATGTTTGCATTTGACAACGTCTTTTTTCGGATGTCTGATTGTCCCGCCTTCAACACATTTGTTGGTTGCGTTGATCAACCCTCTCTGCTTCAGCGCAGCCTCTGGTCACTTCACTTGAGCAGTCCTTGGCGAACGGTAGTGTCAAGGTTAGCAAAACTGCTAACTGAATGAGCAAAAAACTAACGTCTCTAGAGAATTATTTGGAAGGGCAAGGGGGGAAAGACCCATTGATAATGTTAGTAAGCCAGATAATGCAAAGAAAAAATCGAAAATATAACGAGTCCTATCTAAAATATGTATTCATTGAGACCGGTGACTCGCATGCACCATGTCCTTTATGTGTGGTACTTATGTGGCGACGGTCTTTAAATTGGCAGATAAAGTTGCTGGATTTAAAGCAAGCTTGATTTGTTGGGAAGACGAGTGGACAGGAGGGTATTTAATATGTTAGTGGGGATTTTACGAGTGGCTGAGGCAGGGCCCCCTTTCTCGCAGCTGGTGCGCGATCATCTAGTTTCAAATGAGTTTGAATATTACTTCCCATCCTCCAAAGATCCACGCAAACGAATGAGAGGGTCCGCAACCCACTCGAAATTCGAGTCACTTGTCAGCGCAGGTGGAAGATCAATTGATCGAAATAACAAATGACGGTGGTCTTAAAAGTAAATTTGAGCAAACCTTTTGGACAAAACCAAAGCGGAATAACCCGAGATTACCGCGGAAGCGCTAAAAACGTTGCTACCATTTCTCACATACCTACGTTTTCGGCAATGGTTGCAACTAAGACAAAATTGCACAATCGACAGGACGTTTCAAACGCACTAAGAGCGTCAATATCTTCCATCACCCTGAGTTGGAGACGCCTTGTTGCGGGGAAACAAGCATAGGGCTCTCACTGATTATGTGGCTTCATTAGTAATGCACTTTCAGTTCACTTGTCTACATACTGTATTTTGTTGAGCATGTTTAGGTGTCCTTGATATATAGCTTCAAAACATTCAGTTCAATAGTTCAATACATTCATGTTTGGTTGTTCAAATTTAACTTCCTCAAGCTTACTGTTAAGTACTGTTCAATGTTCATGAATAACTGGAGTTAGTTATTTTCAACAACAACATGTGAATTGAACATTACATTTATGTGAATTGAAAAAAATTTGGGAAGCAAACCAGTCCATGGTGCAAAAAAGGTTGGAGACCCCTGTTTTAGCGAACATTCAATGTACGGGTGTGTGTTTAGCGTTCAGTGAAAAGTCCAGTTCATTCAAACAGGGCTCAAAGCCGCTGTTCCGGTCAGGTGATGCCGTGACGCTGAGCTGCGGCATCACAAGCACCCTTATTTGTTGATCACAAGCTGAATGTTCAGCTTTACTGATTTACTTGTGAAGGCCTGGCAAAACAGGACACAGAAATTATGAATCTCAATCACATGTAATCTATGCATATCACCAGCAAGCCACCCCAAAATCCAGCAGATCGCAGGACATCACATCAAGGGAATGGAAAATTTTCGGGGGGCAGGCCCCCAGCTCCCCATTTGATTGTATTGTGCATCCCCGCAGGATGGTCCCAAAAACACCACAATGACGGGATCATTAAAAATCAGCTACAAATTTCTCACACAGGCCTACCCCTGCACCCTCCTCCTTCGGTTTAGTGTGTGCCGGAAAAATGGTGCCCCCACCCACAAAAAAAAAAAAAATCTCACTCCAAAGTTTTTTGAAAAGGCAGCCCTGATAGCATAGCACTAGCACTAGCTTAATTCCCCTGCTAATAGTAATAGCGTTCCATTTAGCACATGTTTCTAATTCAGTTCCTAAACAGACTACAACAAACATCACCTCTTTGACAGTAATCACTGGTGAACAGCAATCCAAATCCAAACTTACTTTTATGGACGCACACGAACACAGAAACGCAGCACACAAACAGTTCAACTTAGCAGAGTAGCAATCTGCCATGTGGTCCTCCACACCAGCAACTAGAATCTTCCAGTGGTTATTTTCCACCTGGCCTCTAGGGGTGCTGTATAGCAAAGTCTCTGATCTTCTTAACAGTGTGGCTTCAGGGGAAATCTGAAGACAGGGGATTAGACCTCTGAATTGTTTCTTTTCAAATGCCTAGTTTTCTCAAACCGTTTTTCCTGATCACATACCCCACCTTTAAACTTTCAGGCTAGACTTCATGCCCTGAGGAATAATTTTTAGGACGTCCTGTATTGTTTCACAACTGTTGGAAAACAATGTGACAATGTTACCAGTGAGGCCTACACATAGGCTATCCTGTGACTTGTGGTCGCCTGCTCCATTAAAAACGTGAGACTCGACTATAGAACAATTTGTAAATGAGAGGGAAATATCCAGTCTAATTGGTGATGCAGATGAAGCCAAGGGCCTTAACGATCAGATGAGCATGATCACCCAGTTCACACTGAAAATGTGGTATGACGTCATACACCAACATAAATTGGAATCAGATATCAGAGTACTCAGATGGCCTGCATACGACAAATGTTTTACTCCGAACACACAGGATCGAAGGTTTAAAGAATGGATCTCAAGTGGGGTAACAGCAATGTGTACTGTTACCAAACAGGGGGCTTCATGAGTTTTCAAGAAGTGAAGGATAAGTTTCTGAGTAATCAAGACCATTTCAGATATATGCAACTTAGAGATTACATTAACAAGGAGATCAAACTTACCATAGATTTGGCTAAAAACAATGTAATTAAAACTATATTAGGAGCCTGTATATTGAAGGGTAAGAGAACAATATCTGTTTTATATCAACAACTAATGAAATGCAAAGGGAACACATTATATGTGAAACACAAATGGGAAATAGAGTTAGAAATTGATATTTCAGAAGAGGACTGGTTGCACATATGGCAAACACAGCATTCCACCACATCATCACATACATGGAGAGAACATTGTTGGAAAAACATCATACGTTTCTTTATCACACCGAAACTGAGAAGCAAATATGAACCTACCCCCAACCCTGTTGGCGAAAGTGTGGAGAGACGAATGTGAACCATGCACATGTGTTTTGGCTTTGCCCTGGCTTGGCTAAATTTTGGGATGATGTGCATTGTATACAATTGTTGCAATACTTGGCTACCAGATACCCAAAACATTCACTGTGTTATATCTTGGAAATGTCTCAGGAAATATTGTATGTAAATCTGACAGGTACCTGTTTAAAATCTTGATTGCTGCCAGTAAAAAAACAATTACCAAAAAATGGCACAGCGAAGACAACCCGGACAAAGAGGACTGGCTTAAAATTGTTAATGACATATATGTCATGGAGGACTTGACCTACAGAATAAGAGATGGACTAAAGATGGAAACTTATAAGAAGTTTTTCATATAAAAAAAATATAAAAACCTTTCCTGTCAGAAACATATATTACTATCCAATTGCCCGGAGTCATGCGGCTCTTACATTCATGTCCAAGTTTGTGTTTGTGTCTGTGTGTTTATGTGCGTGTTCATTTCCCTTATGTTTAATACAATGATTTTGTTTTGTTGTTGTTGTTGTGTGTGTGTGTGTGTGTGTGTGTGTGTGTGTGTGTGTGTGTGTGTGTGTGTGAGGAAGAGATGGTTGGGGGTGTGTGGATAACATGTGTATGATGTTGCTGGCCTGTGGGCTTACTATTGTAGGTGTACATTTCTGTTATCATGTTCGTGTGTGACTTGTACAATTAATCTCACTAGCAGGGGTGTGTGTGTGTGTGTCAGAAGGATGGGTAATGTAGAACTAGTAGTAACAGGTTCATGTGCCGATGTGGCTCTTTGCTGTAACATAGTCAGATATGTGTCTCTTGGTCTCTGACTGGTTGGCCACCCCTGCTCTAGCCACTGAGCCACGGTGCAGTCACACTTGTCTTTAATATGTGAATTTGAGAATTGTCAGTGGCCTAATATCTGATGTCAATATCCTATTGATATCCTTATAAGAATCTTATATGTATTTTATAGGGGACTCAAAGGTCATACAAAATCTGTATAAAATGCATATAATGTGAAAGTTGATATATAAACTTGACAATGGTTTTATATGTTGTATAAGAATCTCAGATGGGGTTTGTACGACTGCCAAACCACATGCAAAATACATTGCATATATGAAGCTTATAACTTCTCATATGGAAAAGTTTTATTTAAACTTTACAATGTTTCTATGTTTTATGTGATTCACACATTGGTGAAATTAAAGGAATATTTCTTACCTCACTCACGTCAGATCATGCGCTACGTAACTTTCGTAAGGCCTCCGCGCAACGATCTGATGTTGATGCCATTGGGAGGGATTTCAAGCCCAATATTTCCTAACCAGACCAATCAGGGCTGCTGGCTGCTGTAGAGGGTGTGAAGCAACTGTTTTGAATTCAACCAATCCAACAAACGTAACCAGCGTCATCGGTTGGATTTCTGGCTCCTGAAATAAATCGTCTATCGCGGAGGATCAGATGTTCGCGCGTAGCGCTACATCTGACGTGAGTGAGGTAAGAATAGTTCACCTTTTTATGAAAATTAATCATTCATCCTCTTCCCTGAAGTTACATATGTGGGTTGTCCCTAGTGCATGTGTTTTGGCTTAGCATAGGTGCTAGAATGTAAAGGAGCCAGATAGCAACTCTTTGGCTACATTACATTCCAGTGCCTATGCTAAGCTAAAGCTAAAATAGTAAAATAGTGGTGGGAAACATTGATGCAACAGCAGAATTAGAGGTTTATTCAGAAGTGAAACTAATGAATATGTGAATAACATTTTCGCAAAAAACAGGACTGTATGTGTCCTGGAGAGAATTATCAGTTTTCCAGGACAGACCCACAAAAAAACGGACAATCCAGGAAAATCCAGTAGGCTACATGTGGCAATCCTATCCACAGGTGACTATTAAATTTTATTTTTTTCATTGGAGGATTTAATTAATTGTTTGCATTCGAGGTGTGAATGTCATTTTAAGCAATATAAAGTGCTTCAGGAAAGCATTACATACCCCACCTTTGCCATGTTGTACCATGTTCATATAATGAAATAAAACACCATCACTTCTAAAAAGATTGTGAGTAATTGTTCACAAGGTTCACAAGAAATCATAGTAACATAATTCAACATTTTTAATATAAACAGACCTTTTATATAGTTGTGACAGAGTACACTACACTTGCAGCTACAGTATTGCTGATATCAGGACAGCTGACTGACTTCCGGTTTAGCAGGTGAGGGGGGAGGTACACCTGTCATCACAAAAAAACAGATTTGTAAATGTGTTTTGTAAATGTGTTCCTAGATCTATGTAACACTTATCAGTTCATTTTTCTGAAAAAGGGAAAATTGGAAAATTTTCTAAAATCCCATTTGTTAGTCCATAATTGCAAATTTGGCCTGCTGGAGGCAGCAGGGTCAAGAATCAGCAAGATGATTGATACCAAGGAGGTTATATAGCCTATAAACTGGAGACAACGACTAAGTCCTGCCCTCCATAGAACTGAATGGCCGAGGCTAGGCTAGTAAATGCGGTGAATTGACAGTCAACGCCATTGTGAACACTGGAGGTAACAGACCACGGCCATGTCCATGGACTGAATCTCTTTGCAAAAACAGTAGTCCTTCAGTCCAGACGGTGGTGATAATGCACCTGGTTTGTTTACAATACTACACAAGGAAGAAAGTTCTGTCGAGAACGTGCCTGAAGTTTTTATAGCATTCATGACAGCACACGTTTTTCACAAGCTCCTCAAGAAATAAGCAAAGACTAACCAGAGATCATGAAATATTGCTTTTACTCTCCCCGGAGAAATAACATTTCGCATGTAACCGCCCACCAACTTGTAAGTGCATGAGTGCTCGTGCCCAGCATGACTCTCGTGCATGCGCTGCCATGGTTCGGATTGTGACTCCATACTTAAATATGGCAATGCTAAAGTGCCGCCGCTAATCTGCGCGTTCTTGACCCCCTGATAGATACAGACGGCAAGTCTGGTTAACGGCATACAATTGAGTAAGCGTGGGGGAATAAACGTGATGGATTTAATGTGGATGTGAATGGACAAGGTAGAGAAAGTTGCTTGACAATAAGGACAATAGATCGCTAAGTAAAATTGAATGAAATCCATAGCCTATCTGATGTTTTGTCTAATCCAGGGGCGATTCTAGGTTCTGAACTTTAGGGGGGCTCAGCCCCCAGAGTTGATAGAGGCTCCTGGTTTGAACATCATGCTTTCCAATGCTTAGATTTATGCATTTTTAATCATAACAACCAGCTACGAAATCGATCCAACCACAAGCACTGACATGCAGCCCCCGTAATGTTGTCACTTCATAAGACCTAAATAATGTTGGTAACGCTTTAATTTACAGCCCGTGAAGTACTGGGTAAGTATTAGGTAAGAATGGTGTAACAAAAAAGTATCAAGGGATAAATTACTGAGTACTTACAGCGTAAGTTTGCTGGAATAACAATTCACGCTTTATTTTACAGCCCATGAAGTACTGGGTAAGTACAAGTAAGAACAACGTAATAAAACAGAACTTAATGTGTAATATTGCCATAATTACAAAATAAGTGTGGGGTAGCCTGGATGCAGAAGCGTATAGGAAAGCCAGGGTTGGATGAACTTGCACGCACTTTATTTTACAGCCAGCGCATCCTTCCCTTGTTGTTGTTGATGAACAGAATTATTTTCAGTCATGTCGGTAACTCTCATGGTAAGGAGGCTGTTGTGAGCCTCTTCGGTTTGCTTAGACCTTCATGTGAAAATGGCATCTTTGTCAAACCACTGTCTCTGCCTATGCATGTCACACCACAAACCTGTGTGTGAGCAGGTGCGGGCGTGGTTTTGGTCCATTTCCGTTTAGAATGCACGCTAACAGGTCAGGTCATTCAGACAGAACGCACAGTTTGTGTGTGAAACAGGCCTGAAAAGTAGGCTAAAGAATAAATACCGTGGAATGACCTAAACACCCCAAAACTACTTGTAACCACACCCTAATGTTGGATGCGCGGGCTGTAAAATAAAGTGCGTGCAAGTTGATCCAACCCTTGCTTTCCTATACGCTTCTGCATTCAGGTTACCCCACATTTATATTGTAATTATGGCAATATAACACATTAAGCTCTGTTTTGTTACGTTGTTCTTACTTGTCCTTGCCCAGTACTTCACAGGCTTTAAAATAAAGCGTGAACGTGTGTTATTCCAGCAAACTTACGCTGTAAGTACTCAGTAATTTATCCCTTGATACTTTTTTGTTACACCATTCTTACCTAATACTTACCCAGTACTTCACAGGCTGTAAATTAAAGCGTTACCATAATGTTTGTAAAAACTTGTATGCAGAGGTGCCATCACATGTTTTAAAGTAGTGTTGGCAAATTTTCATGGTGATTAGCCTAAAATGTGTTAGACGTAGGCCTACAGTAGGCTCATTATAAATGCTGGTCATACTGGTGGAGGAGGAATTGGGTTTTTCATGGACATCATATTGCTAATGTCACATAATAGGACTACCCAGCAGTTGTGATTCAAAGATGGTATATTTATTTGTTAAAGCAGGGTAGACTTACTGGGGGGTCTGGGGGTATTCCCCCCAAAAAATTTTGGATTAGTTAGAAGTTTTTTCCTGCATTTTGGTACATTTTAACAGGTTATTATAGCCTATATAGGCTATATTTTTAAATTATCCTATTACTTTAGCACTTCATGTGAGATTTGAAGTTTGATGTTGCACTAAAAAGTAGTATTGCCGGGGCAATACTGAGGATGACAGCCCTGCTTGAATGATATGTTCAGCTCCATGGTAATAGTAAGTAAGGATAATACAAGGCCCACTGTATGAGAAAAGATTGTTTATTTTGGAGTGTTAATGCTCTGGTGAAATGTGAATGATGAGGGAAAACTTCACTCTAGGAGCATTAGATTCTTTGCTACTGTAATTGTCATTGGCTCTCTGTAAATCAAGCATAGGCTTCATTCTTGAAATGGAATTATAGAAAAATCCATCTAGATTCTTTCCAGCGTATCAGTTCACTATCCATGCCTTAGATTCTTGAGCAAGGTAGGCTCTTTGCCTTTCAGGCTAATTATCATACTTTTAAGCTGTAGTTTCAGTTATTACCTGTGCCACCTATAGGCCTATGACTTCCGATAGCTTTAGAATCAAAAGAAAAAATAATAATAAAGTTGAGAGCATGTATTTTAATATTTTATTCCTAGTTTATTGCGCAAAGAAGAATGAAGGTGCAATAAGGCTGCGTCATATTCCTTTCTATCAGGGGTAGTCCTAACCTCTATGATGTCCTGGGTCAACAGGCACCTTATCTGTCACCCCTCCTATTGCACAGGCATGGCCCTTGGTAATAGAATATTTGGGTAATAGAAAATGTATCTGTTGAAATTGTAGGTATATTATAAAGTCCAGTATTTTTTTGTTTTGTTTTGTTTTGTTTTATTTCTTGAGCTCTTGGTTACTAGATGGAACCCAGCAGCCAATTAAGCCACCAGATAAAGATAGTTCCCTGTAAAAATATGGGCGATTTTTAAACTGGAATTGAACCCTGTATTGCCGAGCAAGTACATCACAAGTGGTACCGGTGAATTCGTCTGGTTGTCTAGTTTAATTTGATACCAAATACTCCATTGTAGGATCAGATATACCCATACCAAAGCTTCCAAAAGACAATGAAGCAAACCTGTGTCACCCACGATTATTTTTTTTGGCGCTCGCCTGCGCAAAAAAAAAAAAAAAAAAACGGTCTGTGATTTTTAGGGGGGCTGAGCTGAATTTTAGGGGGGCTTGAGCCCCCTAAAAATGGCCTAAAATCGCCACTGGTCTAATCATGATCTGTTTGCTTGCTTAGGCTTAAATTAAAATAAATTTTTCCACTATATGTTAATTCCAGCAACACTGACAGAAATGTCATGAGCCATGTCTGCTCCTGCAGAAGTAAAGCAATTTCAATTGCAAGTCTGATTAGCTTAGTCTAGCAAGCTAAAATTAGCTGCATTTACTGTGGTGATGAATGAATGAAGATGGCTGGTCAGCAACCTAACGAAGCTAACAAGCATTGACTAAAATTGTCCTCAGTAGGCTATGTGTCAAGCTCCTTGTAAATGGTGCTCAGTGTAACTTCTAGCTTACTATGTCATTGACTTCCCCACTGATTTTGAGTTGTTTTCCCGACACAAAGAGTTGATTTTGTGAGTGTCCCCAGACTTGACATCTGTATCTTAAACAGAATAGAGTGGAGAAGCTATTTGTAGGCCTATATGGTTAGACTTATAGACAGTAAAAGAAATTAGATTAGATAGATATTACTACTTAACAAAGCAAAGATAATAAAGAAGCAAGACATAAACCTCTTTACATACACAATAGAGAGCAGAAAAGTGCAATGGTACATTTTATGACATATAGAGAGAATGAAAGTGCAGAGTCCTCAGTGCACACTGTCATGTGGATCTACAATATTATACGTTATCATAATGTTTGAAAACGCCATCAAAGACTACGCATTTTGAAACTACATTTTACAGCTGACAAGCTTAGATATGTTAGGACTAAATAGACATGAAAAACATGGAAATTTAATGTGCGTTAAATCGGTCATAAAGTTCATTTGCATCATGGCATGTCTTGGTAGAAGTCAAGTAATTGGACAAACCAATATGTCATCTTACTTCAACCACTTACATTCAAACCTTCCTGTCGCATCCTGTGATGCAACATGATTTCTAGTTTCTCAAGAGTGCCTAACAAACATACATGCCAGTATCTGCAGCATAATTGCCACAATAATAGATTTAATTTGCACAATATAGATGTCTCTTTTCATAAAAACTGTTAGTTGTGTTTTGTAAGTTTGCATGAGATGAGCTACATCGAAAATACCGCCTGGTTGGTCCATCCATTCAATTTCGGCTCTGAAATCCCTTTCAACGAACGCAACATCATATGCTTGTGCCCAAGGGGGCACTGCATATGACGTGAGTGAGGTTAGTATTGTCCACCAGTCCTTAAAGAAACATTTCCCTTGAGGACGAATTGGAGAATCTGGTTCTTCTATTTTTCTATAATAACTGACCGTCAATACATTATGCCTTAAGGTATTAATTTGGAGAAAATGAAAATGGTCAAAAAAAAAAAAAAAAAAAAGAGGATGCAGTGTGTGTGTGTGTGTGTGTGTGTGTGTGGACCCACCAGTTCTGGACTCTTCTTTTCTTCTTCTTGACAAGACAGAAGGGCAGGAGCAGACTTGGACTGGAGAGGAGTGGGGAGTGGATTGAGATCATGTCATTTGAGTGATAATACATTTGATTCAGTAACATTTAAGTTAAATACTTTTCTTGAGTAGCTGGATATATACAAAACAAAGTAAATGCAAGAGTTTGGGTAATGATTGCCTTTTTTAGACTTGTAAACCCACTCAAGTTGAATGTAATATGACAGCATCCTCTGGCAAAACAAATTACTGTTATTGAGCTCTACTTTGCATACTGGTAGAGCACACCTCAAAACATGACTTGCAAATTCACCTACAGTGTCATTACACTGCTGCTGCATAGATTGACTGTGGACATGAAGGTTTGAAGGCGTAATGCCAATTGCTGGGTTATTTCCTGAATAGATTCGAATTTGCATAACCTGGCCTGTCTGTATTAAAAGTGATGTGATCCTTTTAGGAATCCCTTTCAAAAATCTACTAGTGCAGACGATAGTTTTGCTGGGTAGTAGCAGTGTAAGTAAAGCAGCTAGAAGATTAAAATATGAGACGGCAAAAAATGTGCAAATATTATTTGCTATTTGAGAAATACTGTTTTACACTGAACTTCCTTTTCAGATACCAATCTTTTAAAATGCATGGATGAATTCAGTAGGTCAGTCTCTGGCTGAGTGGGCTGTTCTGGCTCTCATAAATTGTCCGGTCTTTGACATGCATGTCTCTTGTACACTTGAGAAAATAGTGAATATGATATGTTGACATACTACAGTCAAGATCAATCCACAAAATAATAAATCAATATCGTATTTTTCGAACAAGAATTGATATTGATCGTTGAATCGTTTTTCTTTTAACCCAGCCCTAGTAATGCCTGATTTATTGCAAAGATGACAATGAATTAGAATGAGATTTAGAAAGAAATTTGCATTAAAAAAACATGTCTCATGAGAATGATATTTAGAATGAGATTTGCATTAAAAAACTATGTCTCAGAGTAGCATTTTTTTGTATGCTCTTCAATGTGGATATGCCTGCCATTATTGAACAAAGACAAGGTAAAACCTTTGTGTAAGTGTATCTGTGTGTGTATGTATGTGTGTTCGACTTACTAGTGCTTTACTGTTCATCTTCTTTTTGACACATATTCCCTGAGAAGACACCAGAAGAGCCATGTAAAACAGTGGCTGAGCCATTACTCCTTCAGATTTTACGACCAGTGGAATACTGGGGAAGGAGTGGGTAAGAACAGAGTAACAAAAATATTTAAGGGATCAATTATAGCGTAAGTACAGAGTAGAGGAGAGTAAGAGTAGGCCCTTCTGGCCAGGTGGTTCCTGGACAAACGGACTGGATGTTGACATGGCGGATATGAGTGAATGAACATGGGCTACCAATAAGAGAGGAATGGGGACAAGATGAAGTAGGATCTGCATATTGCAGAATGTGAACTGTAAAGTCCGCAAAACGTACCAAAGGTTCTTCTACCTCGTTGGATACCAAGAGGGTGACAACGCTTACCCCTTGCTAAGGTAAGCCTTTCAAGGCCTTTCATCGCCCTTGTTAGGGCCTCCAGGATTTTGCAATGCAATTTGCAACATCAACACAAGTTTTATCAATCTCTGCAAAATCAGGTTTGATACAGAACTAGGACTAGAAAAATGCTCGGCCCAAATATGTCAAATGTAGCACTAAAGCAGGGCTGATAGCGGGAAAAAATCCTGAGCCTGAACTTTTGTTCCATTGCACGGGTGAGGGTGTGTCCCAAGTGCGTTGCACTTTTAGAACACTACTTGGTGTTCCATATTTTCCGCTAGTAGGCATTGATGGTCGTGCAAGGATGCACATTTAACTCAGAACATGTCATTTATCAATCACTTCTACGAGGTACAATGAGAAGAAAAAAATCCCACTTTAATCCCACCTCTTTATATCTCAAGGTGAGCATTTTTTCCCCCAGTCATGTTAGTACGCCTGAAATCAGGCACTGCGCCAGAATACTATCAGGCCTGCTAAGGTCGAGGAGCACTAGGAGGGCACAGGAACCAGAATCAACAGAGATAAGGATGTCATTGTGGACAGGGCAGATTTTAGATGTTTTGTCTAATGTTTTAATCTGTAAAAACCCCGAATCCAGAATGGGTTTTAACATCTTTTTAAGCACTCACTTTGCTGTTCGTGGGGAAGAGGTACTTGAAGCATCCATAGTAAGCATGGGTAATGCCAATGAAGATGGTAATGCAGAAGAGGACCAGTGTGATGATAGATGTTGGTGCCATGAATCCTATAACCAGACATCAGAAGTGTCACACTCTAGCTTCTGAAACTAAGTGAAAAGCCCTGCAATATATTTTTGTACTCCAACACAGGTTGGAGTAGCTAAGCGAGCTCGACACAGGTTTAGTCTGGTTAATGCAGACACATTATGCACATAGACAAGCATAGCATAGGTGAGCAGAATAAAAAGGCAGGATTTTTTTTTGGCACAGATAGATCACAGTTATAGCATGCAAGCAAATGTAGATCAACACACATCAGGAAGAAGAGTAATCAGAGGACCAGTAATAATGTGGTAATAACAAAGGAACAGGTGGATGACGTAATTTCAGTGAAAAGCAGGTGGCCTTTATTTAGTGCGCAGGTGCAGGAAAAACACAAACAAAAATACTTTCAGAAAAAGAAAAACAGACCGACCAATGCAGGCCATACAATCTTACTTACAGCTTCAAAGCAAGCTGACATAGCACACAGCCATCCCAAGCGATCTCTTAAAAAACATTCTAGCTGTGGCCTTTAAGTAGGCCCATCAATAATTAACTAATTGGGTCAGACTTTAAAGCACATACGGTAATAAATATACAGCAAATAGCATCAGTTCACAATAAACATCCATAAATAAATAGTAGATTCATGATAATATTGCAAGCTCCCTCAATAAATACAATACCAACAGTAATCACAACCACCACAACCCAAATCAACACCCCTGTCCCAACATAGTCTTTTCCAATGCCCCGGGACAATGGATAAGAATCTGGCTCCAATGCAGCACACGTTTCCCCATGGACCAGTATGCTGACGGACCACGAGCCGGCAACGAGTTATTGTCATTTCTTAAATTTAGCGTAATAAACCAATTGAGTTATGTTTGGAACTGCCGCCTCTAAGCCGGCCAGTCTGTGTTGCATGATGGGAAATGTAGTGACGGTGTAATGTAGTGTAACAGGCGAATGTAACTGTGTGTGTGCTAGTCTACTGCGGCAACGCTGCGGGTTCAGACTAAGAAAAAGGGTCTCTTTTCACAGTAAACATACAAAGTACTTGTGTTGCCACAGTCTGTGAAATGTTTTGTACCTGCTTGGTGTGAAAAGAATAGGTATAACCACAGCAGACAGAGGATTGGTCCAACCATGGCCTTATTGACAGCTGCACGATGAACATGCCTATCTAGGTGGGGCGGCTTTTCAGCATAGTAAAGGTTATGTTTGTCCACCAGGTACTTCATAGTAAGATACACAAAACCTGCATGCATACACACACGTAAAAGATCAAAGTACAGAGTTTGCACAAAAGAAATATGCTCATACTCACTGTACTTTAAAACAAAGAGCATGTTTCTCACCAATGGGTACAATTATTGGGCATGTGATGCTGTAGGCCATGATAACAGTGAAGACATTCAGATACCAGGCATACATGGCTCCCAAAGGAAACCTATATCCCTGTTTTTGGAAACATACATACAAATAGGCGTTAATTCTCTCTCTCTCTCTCTCTCTCTCTTTCTCTCTCTCTCTCTCACACACACACATACACACACACACACACACCATCATCATCATAAATTAGTAAGCACAAACATACACACACCTTATGTTCCTTCTCAGCAGGCGATTTTGCGAACAAGTCCTTGCACACTAGTATCAGTGGAAACCAGACAAGTTCCATTGCAACACCACTTAGAGCAGATGTAATCACATAATTCACAAAGAAAGCCCCCTGATCTGGCAGAAATATACACCTAGGAAAACATACAGACAACCACAAACACACACAAATAATCCCAAAAATCTGCCATGATTAATCATGCAGTTACTTTTACTCACAACTCATTTCTCCCAGTAAGAATTTGGTTGGTAGCATCCTTGATTTGCCCCAATAAGATCCTGGTAGTGACTGAGTAACAGTCAATTTCTGATGTTCCAAGGCAGGTTTAATTTTAAGACTTGCAACTGTGGTTAGTGCGTATGATGCAATATATGCTTAATCCACTATGACTATGATATTCATGAGGATTTAAGGTCTGTCTTTCTATCAGATTAAATGTTGATAGTCCTGTTCTCTGCCCCACAATAGTATCCTGCAAGGTTGCTAATGTCTGTAATGCGAGGTAGCAATGTGCCACAGTTCCTTGGAACAATAATGAAAAGATAGGTCCAGGCCTACTTGTTGCAACCATTTGTAATTAGACTAATCAGAATACAAAAGCAGCATTAAGAAATGTGAATTCCTCAGCACGGGAAACCAAACTGGCGTGCTTGAAAATGAATAAATACTGTGAGGTTTCTGATTTTCTTTGAATGCAATGAAAGTAAACATGCACAATTTTGCCTATATCAAGCAAGGACTATACGAGCATTATAACAGGCTGATAGTAACAAAAGGTTTACAATGAGTTTGTATGCAATGTGAATGCAACTTTTCTGAAATTAGTTTAGAAAGTTCACTCGGATTTCCCCTCGGGCGTGCTGTTGATTTATGACTGCAAGACACCCACACATAACCTAGACTATGCTATTGTCAAACATGTCATTTACAACAGTGTTCAACTATCGCTATTTTTATTGTTTTAAAGCAATATACCGGAGTAAGTTTAAGCATAGTCCTGCTGCACGAGCCTTCTAACAGCAATATATTTCACATGAAATGCAAGATTTTCGAACAGCACAGACCTAACGCCAACACGAAACACTTTACATTGAGTCAATGTAACCTCAGATCTTACTTTCGGTTTCCAAGAGTCAGGTCCCATTGATTCAGTGTAAAGTGCCTGTTCGCTTCTGCGTTCCATCTGCTGTACCAAATTATTTTGTTCCACTTGCTGACTAGCGCATTTAGCAAGCTCTTTCAACAGGGCTATGCTTGAATTCACTCCGGGACTCTCCTTTAACAAGTTGGGCTTAAATCGGTTTCCTGCTTACAGGATTGGTATTGGGGAGTTTGGAGCATTGCAGTTGTTTTCTCAGAGGGGAAAATATGTGAGTGTCAGGTAACTGTTATTCTCAAATTCAGTTGTATCCCCTACCCTGACTGATTTCCCAAACATCAAGTTACTTTCTGGACAAGATCCAAATTAGCTATATCCATGCATCCATCCATCCAAACTATGGAGTGTTTTGGACAAATGTTAAAGGTACAATGTGTAACGCTTTTATTGTTCAATATCAAAATCTGCTTTACCTGTTGACAAGCTTGTCCTTTCTAATAAATATTAACCACCACTAATAATTCAGCGTGTACATATTGGCTTGAAATTTCGCATTAGCATGCATATTAACTGGGGTAGACTCTCCATGTACATCCTCCATCTTGGAATACGGAAGCCGAAAACGTTCATATCGTTCTCGTTTTCGCTTTAGACGGACAATAGACTGACATCCGCATGCAGGCTACCGTAGCTTTAATATGTAATTATTACATATTACCTCCAACCTCCATTGTTGTTGAACAAAAGTGAGTCCAAAGTATTTATCTAAACTGACTTCATAGCCTAGGCATGTTATAGCTACAGATTTGAGCATAATGCATGCACAGGAAAGTGGGAGCATACCATCAGTGTGAGATTATAGTGAGAGCATTCATAGTGAAAACAGATTCTGTAATCAAGCAAAAATTAAAACATAAAGCAAAAGAGTGAGAGAGACTTACTCAACCTGGATCCTGCCTTCATGTGCATTTAACAGCAAATGGATCACATTCAGACTACAATGGGAAACAAATTCTGTAATACATTTTGCTTGTACCTGATGTAATAATAAATTACTTAATTGTATATATTCGTAATAAACAATCCACAAATAGCTAGATGAACGTGTTTGTGCGGGTACGTGTGTTACCTTGTGAGATTTAAAGAGGGCAGTATCAACACTGTAGTGAGTAGGAAGAGGTGGAGTTTATACAGCATGCTCATATTCTCACTAGACCTATGGCACAAGCAAAGGGTATTGCCAATCAAAACTTTTAGAAACAATTACTCATCTACAGTGAAATATTTCCCGAGAGGAAGAATGGGAGATTGACGGCGCATCTGGAGGTCTCTGATTCGCCTTCAAGGGAAATATCAAGCAAAAAATCTGTTGCCATTGACAGCGGTCATTATACTTTTTCAGCTGTCATTATACAAACATATTGACCTGTGAACTTTAAGGAGGCCCATTCAAAGTGAATGGAGCCTCCCACAACATTCGAGAGACCTGTGTAATAATCTGGTGTGTGTGTGTGTGTGTGGTATGGATGTGTGCCGTGAAAGATGTGATTGTTACCTGGTCCAATGGGGCTCCCACAGAGTAGAATAATAAACTATGAGAGGCAGTAGAGTGGAAACGATCCACACTAGAAAAGTTGGGACAAACTGTGTGATAGTTGGAGACTGTGAAGACAAACACAATGATTTAAATAAACATGGAGAAAGAGGAAGTGTGTGTGTGTGTGTGTGTGTGTGCGTGTGTGTGTATGTGTGTATGTGTGTCTCTCACAAGGACGTTGGAGAAGGGAGTGGTGATGTTTAACTTGTCCATGCCTTCGATGATGAAGGAGGGGGTGGAAAGGAATAAGAGCACAAGGAAGAACAAGAAATTGGCGAAGAAACAGAGCCACCAACAGTAGTTCTTCACAGACAAATTCTCCCTGTGACATGTAGGGGTAAGAGAGTCAGATAAAAGCAAAAGGATTATTTTTAGCTTTCAGATTTTTAAAACTCGTTGAAAAGCAATGTTCAAGTTCAAGTTCAAGTTCAAGTTTATTTATATAGCACATTATCATACTCAATCATTCAATGTGCTTAAAAACTAAATAAAAAAAATAAGTGTTAAAAATAAGTGTCTAAGTGTGTTCCTGTGCCATAGCGTAGACAAGATAGACAGGGGCGCCGATGGGGGGGAAAGGTTAGGACGATTCTAAGGGCCCAGCACTGACCAGGGGCCCTTTCAGGTCTGTTATTATTACTTTAACAAAATTGGCTTGAGTAGGTTTTTGAAATTATATATTTAATTTTATTTGTTCAATTAAACAAATTAAATATTGTTGTGATATTTTATAATATTTTCCAAGAATTATCTTGTATATAGCCTAGTCGTTTCACCCCTCTCCCTTTTTACCGAATGGTATGGTCTGAATCTTTCAGCAGCACGCATCTGTAAATGTTTTCATACCGGCAAACGCAGCTTAGCTGCAAGGTGTTCTAATTCAATTGCTACTGTAGTTGAGCTGCTTGGGCATTGTTTGCCAACTGTGGAAACAAGGTGCTGAATTGGACTGATAGTGGTGGTGAACATGAAGCCTTGTTGCCCCAAACACAAAAGGACAAACAGCAGAAATCGAAGCGCGAACGGCTCACTATTTCAAAATGCGATGCGATCTCGCGCGCCTGCCCCCTCCCCTCTCCCATTATGGTCAGGCTACTGTCAGATTAGCTACAATAGGAAAAGACTGTGTGAATCACATCAAACTTTTGTTAACTATAAATGCCTCATTTTACAGAGGTGTGCAGTGAAACAATAGGCCTAAGTCTCAAAATTTTAAATTGACTGCAAGTTGGGCTCAATTGTAAAAAAAAAAAAAAAAAAAAAAAAAAAAAGATTCCTGACTGACTACTAACTAACTAACTTGGATAAAAACATCTGCTAAATGCATAAATTTAGTATTAGCCTACCTCACAGAACACTCAAATAACATGCATTGGAATTAGCTAAGCCATTAAATTAATTGCAATAAGATGTGATCTTTCAAAATATTACAATGCACCAGAATGCAGGAAACGACTATTAATTTTTGAAAATTTCCCTGGGGGAAACCCCCTCAGTTGCTCATAAAAGGAAGTTTTTCCTTTTCAGTATGATTTTTACAGTTGCTTTAAAATGTAGTTGATAACATGCAGCATAGTGATGTATACTACAGGAAAGGAAGTGCCATCAGGTCAGTAACAGTTTACAGTCAGTGCCAGCCAAAAAACAAATTGCGCTTAAAAATTCTACTATAACACGATAGTTGGTGAAGGGGCCCTAAATTGTACTCTTTCATGGGGCCCAAAATTTCTAGCGGCGCCCCTGAAGAAAGATATGCTACATACACTAGTATGTAGGGAGATGACGTGATATCTCTTTGCAAGCCGGGCATAAGCAACTGTGTGTGTGTCTAAACAAGGTGAAGTCTGCACCTACCAGTAAACATTGCTGGGATGAACTGCCCTTTTAATTTGCCATTTTTTGGAAAGGTCTGGGGCACAACCACATGTTCTGCCCACAGCATTAACTTTCCTTAGGATTCTGAAGAGAATAAAGTGTCAGTCATACACAGTGTTGGGGAAGTTACTTTTAAAAAGTAACTAATTACTTTACTTTAGTTACTGCTTTGAATTGTAATGAGATTACTTTACTCGTTACTCATTTTAAAAAGTAACTTGTTACTTTACTCGTTACTTTACTTTTAGCCCATAACTTGAATGAACTTGCTCTATTTCGCTGGCTATAACGTCATATGTAGCCTATGTCTCCCTTTGACCCTTTTACAGGCAATGGCAGCCTTCTCGCGCTGAAAGTTTTCATCAATCCAGTGAGCAGTCATTCCAAGATAACTTTTGTTATTAGCACTCCATATAGCCTATCTGCCGTTGTAGAAACGAATTCTGTGGTCTCAAATGTCTTTTTGAGATCCGATTCCATTACAGCATAACATTTGCTCAAGTAGCTCGAAAATGTTTTTCTGTCTGATATGGGAGCTCGCATTGTTGGTATTTTGCTTAATATTCTCCTAAAACGGGGGGATTCTATTGTTGATAGCGGAACCATGTCCTCCATAACCTGCAACTAGATTATTTATTTCTGCCTGCGATGTTACCTGTCGTAATCCTCCCTCTCCTAATGTAAGTTTCGCCTGTTTGGGTGCTGGGGCAGTCTCATCATCACCGGGACGGTGGCTATGGGGATTTTTAGCCACCAGCTTTGTACGCTGTCTGGCCAAGTGCTGTCTGTGTAGAAGTGGAAAGCTGTTTATCACCAGGACATAGCGAGCACTTAACCGACATGTTTTTGCCTTTGCAGGCAACTACCTGAAAATAATGCGAATATTTCCAGTTGGCGAAGATGCCAGTGTTCTCCTTGACTTCTCTCTCTTCCATCTCCCTCTCACTGAATCGATCGATTTCCACAGCAACCAGTTGGGCACGCATGCGCCACTAATAAAAACAACGCGGTTTTGACATGTTGGCCTACCGGTAGCTCACTGATTTACATGTAAATTTGTTAATCTGAATGTCACTGAACAAAATCGTGGGTAACGCTGTAACGAACGTTACTATAGTCTAGTAACTGTAATGACGTTAGTGAAATTTGAACTGTAATGCGTTACGTTATTAAGTTCCTGACAACAGTAACGAAATTACAGTAACGCGTTACTTTGTAACGCGTTATCCCCAACACTGGTCATACACACAAACACTCACATACACGCACACATATTCCACCCCTACTCACTTGGTTGCAATTGAATCAGTTTTCATGATGACAAAGGCCTTGTCTAGGGGATCACAATCAACCTGTAAAATAGGTATAGTATACAACTATGGATCATTTCATGTTAGTGGGATTGCAATACAGCTGTATGTCTTCACATTAATGGCAAGGTCAGACTACACAATGTTAGTCACAACACGTCACAAAATGAAACCTCTGTGAACTCTCTTGTGTTCATGTTACATGACTTGTGTAGCCAGTGGCCGCCCACACCGCAGACGGGTCTCAAACCCGCCACCATGCAAGCTACAAACTCCCAGCATGGGAGTCAGGGGCTCTAACCACCTAGAGGATGGCTAGCTTGCATGTCTCTGCATTTGCAAATCAGTATTTGTTTGTGGATCTGTGTCCGCGGAACGAATGTCTCAAAAATACGTCATAGGGAAACCATGAATGCGTACGTGTGTTTGGAGAGCCACAAATGCAGAAATACAATTCACAAATATAATTTCCAGTTTTACAAATGTAATTTTTTTGATACATTTTTTCTATTTGCAAATACCACATTATTTGTGAAGACAAACTTACAAGTTACAAATATGAAATTTGCATTTGTGGATATCTGAACACATTTGCAAACCATTACGTATTTGTAGATAACTCTCTGTGCATTTACAAATATTATTGAGACATTTTTAACCCCATACCCCTCCGCCCCAGGGAGTGGGCCACCGATGACTTCTTAGTCAGAATGGTGGCCCCTGGGACTGAACCAGTTGAAAACCCGTGATCCAGGCTACAATTATTTTTCGCATCAGAAAGCAGATTTTCTGAATTGTGTTTAGGCAACTTATTGGCACCGTACAGACAAGTTTTTTTTTTTTTTTTACTGCCACCGACTGGAACGATAAAGAATTACCAAACGACGGATGGAACTACTGCACATAGGCAGTCGTTCCCCTGAGCGAGATTTGCGACCATGAGTGTGATTGTCTGTGCGATTGTTCGCAGTTTTCGTTGGTAACTCTTTGCGGTAGGGGTACATGAATTATCATGGCCAAAGTAGGCTAAATAAGTACTTTTATTATATCAAATTATATCAAATTCTTTTGAACAAAAACATCATGATCATGTGTAATTAGTCATGACTCATGATGATGTACCCAGAGTAATTAATGCTTAAGATCATCTGCTATTTCAGCAGGAGGTCATTAATGATAAACAATGAATTCATGCTAATACCTGATGAGTCATTAGATATTCAGAGATGAAGTAATGCATGAATCACAAATGAATCTTGAATGAAATAATGCATGAATTCATGATAATTCATGTACCCTTACCGCAAAGTGTTACCTTTTCGTTTGTAGACACACCAAACATGCGAGTGACAGGACAAAACCACCATCGTTGTTTCGCAATGCACCCCTGGTTGGTGACAAAGTGCTGAAACTTTAAATGTGGATTTTGAAAGCTGAGTTTGGAAAATTGTTAATGCTGCTGTTAATTGTTAATTGCTAATGCTGCTGTTACTTCTCAACATATTTGGCATAGCAAATGTCCCCCAACAACTTGTGACAAGCCCGTGATTGCCTTAATCCCGTCAGAGAGTAATTCACAACTTGTGCTTGCAGATCAACTGTTGAGAGTAACTGTGATGCCCAAGCCGACCCTGCAACCTGAGCAATCGTCTCAAAAAATTGTGTAGTTTGAACTTGCCATTTGGATACTAGCTTCTATAGATGAGAAGGCCTAGCTATCTGATGCATTTTATGGTCATGAGTACGATTATCATGCTTCTGGCCAGACATCATACTCCCTGGAGAGGTCCCAATAGCAATGCAGCACTTGATCAGTAGGCCTATCAGAGAGTGCACAAGTGACTAAATGTGTTGTGTTCAATCCCCCACATATTTCATTATTACCACCGCCAAGGAGGTTATGTTTTCGGTCGCGTTGGTTTGTCTGTCTGTTTGTTTGTTTGTCTGTTTGTCAGCAGGATAACTTGACAAGTACTGCACGGATTCGGATGAAATTTTCAGACAATGTGTATATTGGGACACATACATGTACTGTAAGAACTGATTCAATTTTGGTGGCGATCGGTGATCCAGAACATTATCTGGAATTTATATTGTGTCACATTGCCTTGGCGGAGGTCTGCGCTCTCTGAGCGCTTTTCTAGTTATTATTTAGTTTTATCCAGTGACAGCAAGACCTACTCACTTTCACACACCGACAGTAGCAGCTGCTGAAACACTTTAAACACTGACTGTGATTCTTCCTAGAAGAGTGAAAGAGCAACATAGACTGTAACTCTGAACAGAGTACATATAAGGAAAACTCTTGATTTATTAGTAAGAAGCTGTCATACCTCTTTTTTAGGTTTGCAACTTTGAAGCACAGATACACCTTTTTCACTGGATCTTCAGAGTTTTCAGCCCTAAAGGTGACGATACACAAGCACATTATTGTCATGAAAAATGGTATGACACCCATAGTCATTTCCCCACAAGGACAGATAATTAAAAAACGCAGATTACCATAGTTGGTACAAGGTAGTAAATGATACAAGCCCGTATTGGGGGCATGTAATTGAGGTTGCCAGACTAGGAAAACGCATATGCACTGAGACCAAAATGCTTTCACCCACATATGTAACTCCAGGTAAGACTGAAGAAACTAATTTCATAGAAAGGTGGAATGTTCATTTAAATTAGATTTGGTGCACAGACTATGCCTCATGAGTCTCAGAAAAATCCTTATTTTGGAAATGTATTCTACCTAGCTGTTAAGAATGCATGTATGCTTTCCATTTCATGCAAATGACATTAATTATGGAGGACCAGGAGTCTCACGAAACAATATACATTTATTTGTCATTTACAAAGCGAGATATCTAAAAAAAATGCACCCATGCACCCGAAAGATATGGGTTGGCCCAAGAGCCAATTATTGTCCCATATATGCATTCATAAAGCCTCATAACTACTGACTTTAGAATTCATAACTGCTTATAATGTTCTCATGTCTATATTCATTAAGCATTATAATGTTATCTCATAAGCCTTTAAAACTTGAAGTGTCTTAAAGCATTATTACTTCAAATTGTTAATTGTAATTTCATACGCCTGGTAGCGACATGCCATAATGATGCGTTACAAGTGCTCAGTGCATACATTAAGATGAGCGCATAATTACTCATGAAAATGGTAACACTTTGCGGTAAGGGCACATGAATTATCATGAATTCATGCATGAAATCATTCATGATAAAGTCATGATTCATGCATTACTTCATCTCTGAAAGTCTAATGAGTTATCAGGAATTAACATGAATTCATTGTTTGTCATTAATGACCTCCTGCTGAAATAGCACATGATCTTAAGTATTAGTTACTCTGGGTACATCATCATGAGTCATGATTAATTAGCATGAGTCATGATTATTAGCATGATCATGATGAATTCATCATGTTTGTGCCCCCTCAACTGAAGTGTTGACATGGTTAAATTGGTAAAATTGGCATATGACTAGGCCAAAGTAGGCTAAATAAGTACTTTTATTATATCAAATTATATCAAATTCTTTTGAACAAAAACATCATGATCATGTGTAATTAGTCATGACTCATGATGATGTACCCAGAGTAATTAATGCTTAAGATCATCTGCTATTTCAGCAGGAGGTCATTAATGAAAAACAATGAATTCATGCTAATACCTGATGAGTCATTAGATATTCAGAGATGAAGTAATGCATGAATCACAAATGAATCATGAATGAAATCATGCATGAATTCATGATAATTCATGTACCCTTACCGCAAAGTGTTACCATGAAAATAAATGAGGCACCATTGCAGACACCAAGTAAAGTGGTATATTGTCCTATATCAAAAGGCCAGAGAAGGCTATAAAGTTCTAGAGGCTTATATGATAACATCATAATTCTTTACAAGTACAGTCATGAGAACATAATGTATAAGCATAGATGTAAACAGTACAGATGCAACATCATTATAATGTTCTCCCCCCCACCCCTTTGGTGGCCCTAAGGCCCGAATCACACACAAACTGCGCGTTCGTGGTGCGGGAGCGGGGCGGTCCGTAAGCGGTCCGTGAGCGGTGCCTGTGGACTTGGGCATTCACACAAGAAATTGTTTCTGCGGTGTTCTGCGCGAAGCGGCTGCCCGAGCTCTGCATTCAAAATCTATAGACACCGCGCAAGTCCCGCTTACCGCGCTGAAAACGCTTGGAAAAATAGAACTTGTTTCTATTTCAAAAAAGCAGCGCGGGAGCTGCGCGGTTCACCGCTCAGAAACCGGACAGGAGCCGCGCAGAACACGTGTGCAGTCTGAATGACCTAACCTGTTAACATGTATTCTAAATGAAATCGCCCCAAAACCGCGCCCGCACCGCTTACGCGCCGCTCACGCACAGGTTTGTGTGTGAATCGGCCGTTAGTTCAATCTTGGATCACAAATCAAAATTTTGAGAAGCCCTGGCCCACAGAGTTCATAGAACGTATTACTGAATAAGGCTCATGAAGTGTATACAGTCAAATTAAACTAATAGATTTGGCTCATATAAAGTTTTTTAAATGTCACTTACGTGTGTTCACACCTAAACACTGTTTTGAGGTGAGTTTTTATGTCTTCTACTTTGCGATTGTCTTTTGGGATAGAATACACAAGGAGTACTTTCCGGGCCTGCAAACCAAACAAACACAACCATGGTGATGCAAATAGAGGTGTGTGTGTGTGTGTGTGTGTGTGTGTGTGTGTGTGTGTGTGAGAGAGAGAGAGAGAGAGATAGGGAGAAGGTTATTTACCACATCTGGTATTATCTTAGCTGTATAATTTTTAAGCACTGCCACTGTCAGACCAAGATAAACAACTGCAACAAGGGTATGCAGCCCACGCAATCTGACAGAAAGAAACACACCTGTCAAATGTTCTGTAAATACTGTATAATTAGTCAATAACATGCAAAATATAGATTTAATTTGAACACAAACTCTTCTTGCATATTGGCAATAGTGGTTTTGCCAAACATTTTTGCATTATGGCCTGTAAAAAAAGATAAAAAATTAGCTCACACACTCCATGCACAAACACACAGAAAAAAGTGACTACTATTGTGACGGCAAAACATTAATAGCTAGTGGGAAAGGCAGGTACATTCATTTGTACTTCACAATGCCATCTGGAATCAGAATGAATTTAAATCCAAGTCTTAATTACCAAGTAAGGTTCCGGACAAGTTGATAGGCAGGACAACAAACATAGTTATCACACACATAATTAGCACCAACACAATCAAGTGACGCTGAAACAATAAATAATGAGCAGCATCCTCTCCGTAGTTGCTTATTTCCTTTTTCCTGCACACACAGACAGACACACACAATCAAGCAAAGAAGAAACACAGTACAGTGACTATGATACAGTAATATACAAGTGTGTATCTTACATGTACTTTCTAATACCTTACCTCATTCTGATGAAGGACAGCCCCTCAAAACGCTACAGAAGATAAACACACACACACACATTTTCTAAAAATAGGGTTTATGAAACCACATTGTCCAAACCACATTGAAAAGGGCTTGGCAGCTCAACAGCTTTCACTCAACCCTACTCAAGTTAGAGCTTTAAGTCAGTCTCACTTTTCCTATCACTATCCATGTCTATAAAAATGCCAGTTTAAAGTGTTTTTTGATGCAAATCAGTCCATAACAGATGTTGAACAGTCACATTGACCACACAGTAATGGGTTTTTATCTGTCTAGACCTGTCAACTTTACCATGCAAGTTCTAGCCTTCATCCATCAGTCTATGTCCGAAACATAAATGTTAAAGGAATTATCCAGAGTGAATCATCCCTGAAGCTCTGTTGTTTCACATTGCTACGATAAGTTGTGTCGATAGGTTTGAGAATGACCAAATGTCATGCAACACAGATCAGTGAAATAGCAGCCAAAGCTAACTGACGAGGGCATAACATTCATGGCCCAGTTCCCCAAAACAGTCTTATCGCTAAGTAGTGTTTTTTTTTTTTCACTTTACATGAAAACAATCAAACAAAAACAAAACAAAGAAATAAGGTTGTGGTAATGTGTGAAATTTAGAAAATCTCACAAAGTAATGTCCATTTTTAATCAAGAAATATCCCTTTGGTCAGTCATTTCTCCACCCTTTCTCCCCTATCTCTTTTTGTAGTCTTAAGGAGTAAGTCATCTGTAAGATGTAAAAGATTTACAACACCAGTAAAGACCCTCAAAGTAGAAAACTAAACACTTTTGGTAAGATATATCTTTCGAGTCTTCTTAGTACACTTAGAGTGAGCATTATCGGTTGATCTGGCCCATAATATTTTCATGTACCCACATCTGTTAATGTCAGCTGCAAATTCACAAGTGATATTTAGTCAGGAGACGCATCGCTTTTCTCGTAGCGGAAGCGCTGTTTACGATTGTCCAGAACCATTTATTGGGCCATTTATTATCTGTACATACATGTAGCTCAGAGCCAATACCAGAGTCACCACGTGACGTAAAATGCACTCGAGGGCCATGCTAGTCCCTTTTTGTTCTGTGATTGGATGGATACCTAAAGCCGGCGAAAGAATTGAGTGAAAAGAGTGAAAAGGAATTGAGCAAAGGAGCATGGGTACTCCCAGGCTACCAAATGCTCTTCTAATACCTATCAACAGCACTTAGCAATGTGAAACAATATAGCTACAGATTGAGTAACTCAATCTCTGGATAATTCCTTTAATTGGAGATCATGGGGTAATAAATATGACGTTGGTTTGATTTTGACAGGTGAGAGCTTTTTAGAAATATTGGTGGTTGTAGTGAGAGGTTTTTCATCATAGGGATAGCAGCGATGATGATTACATGTGTATTATTCTTTTGCTGATGGTGATGTGATGAAGAGGTTGGTGAAGATGGACTTTGCCATCTATTCTCCACATCCCTGTACACAAATATACAAAAAAACAATTAGAAGCAGCTGTACCTCGTAGGAATAGTAGTACTGTAGAAGTAGAATTTTAATTAGGTTTTTTGGATTAGAACACACGCAGTCACACACCCATTGTTTTCTTGTTGAGTCCTGTACAGCTTTTTCTTGATAACTGAGAAGAGCAGCAACAGCGTCTAAATAAATATAATTAATTAGCTCTCTATGGCACAACCAATGAGCTTTCACAGCGATAATTTATGTCTCATCGTATACAGTAAAGTCTGGAAATGTCAGAAAATCAGTTATGGGGACTATATGATTGAGCTACTCTATCCTCTGTCCACTGTACTGTAGGATTTAAAAGTAATAGGTTTGTAAATGTAAATTTAAATCACAAATAGATTCTTACCAAAAGCACTATGAAGTTCAAAAGGAGCACCACAGGCACTCCTCCAAATGGGAGTCCTTTCAGAGCAGAAGCAGTAGAGGAGCAACTACTGTTATCATGGGTGGAAATATTAGCAGCCATCACACGCCCACCTAAGTAAAGCAGGAAATGATAATACAATCCGAGCGCTATTATTATTATTATTATTATTATTATTATTATTATTAGATGCACCGATATGGAATTTTAGGGCCGATACAATATTCGATAGTTTTTGGTTAATTGTGGCCGATACTGATACTATATATTTTCCATATAAAAATAAAGGGGCCACGTCAATACTAACTACAGCTCCATCACCTTCATTTTTAACCTTTCTTGCAAATTCGCTGATATAATTTCCATTGAGAGATTTATCAAGTTCAAAGTGAAATCTGATCATTATTTATGCCACTTATTGTCACGACCACACCAGGTCCCTCACCAGCCACACCCACATCTCGCACTCCAAGCACACCAGACTACCCTACGGCCACACCCACTCCTCACTCTGCAATCTCCCAATCCAATTCCCCTGTTTACTAATCAAGCCATCACCCGTGTCCAATTCCCCTCTCCCTACTTAAGCCCCAGTCACTCTTCACTCTCTGTCTGTTCTCATCTACGGAGAGAGGAAATACTCCAGCGCACAGACTGCTTCCCACGTCACGATTCCCGAAACCCGCTCCTAGGACTCCTGGATCTAGTTTTTGCTCTCCAGTTTGGATTCTCTCCTGTGTTCTTCTGAGACTGTTAAGTTGGACTATTTCAGTTAACCATTTTACAGGGCCGGTTCTAGCCTTTTTTGTGCCCTAGGCCAGATTGGAGTTTTGCCCCCCCTTTTCTAAAAATATAAGAGAAAAACTGAAGAAAAAAAGTAAGAAATGTATTGTGATGCCCCCCTGATATTTGGTGCCCTAGGCGACTGCCTCGCTTGTCTATGCCTAGAACCGGCCCTGCCATTTTATGATCTTCTGTGCTTTTTTGGATTGATGCCAATTGATGATTTCTACTGCCTCTGTTGTCCTTTGGAAAATAAACCTTTTGAGTTTGGAATTGAATGTTGACTCCTGAGTCTGTGTGCCCTGACACTTATAAATCTTAATATTATGGCTGTCAAATTGTTTGTCGTAAACGATGCTTCCGCTACGAGAGATGCAATAGGTAGGTCTCCAGACTAAATATCACTCGTGTTTTTAGTTTGGCATTCGCCAGGCTAGACTTCAGTAGTTTAAAGCTAAGTTAGCCTAGACCTCGACATGCACTCTAGCAGTAGCAAATTGAATTTGCTCAGCGAGTCCGTCTAATGATGAGCCTTTGCTCAGACCTCGATTGCGCCTGAGCTGTTAACGCTCTAGGTTGTATTCAGACGTTGTGATGTTTAGCTAATCACAACGTTATATCTGGACAGGGATTTATTGGGCGGGCTTAGTATACCGTTGTTTGAATCGCTTGTTAGTTGCTAGTCACGCTGATTAATTTTAGTAGTTTTACACGGGGGTCTATTACTCGTCTCCAGACTATACATTCATGTTATAGTCTGGCATGTCAGGCTACCTACGTCCCACATTTCTTTTTCTTTTTTTCAAAAACCCTGTAGTCCCAAATTTCTACCCCTGCCTGATAGCCTCCTTTTGTGAATTTAATAGCTGACTTCACATTGGAGTGGGGGACGGGACGGGACGGGTGGAGGGCAAAATTGCATTTTGTTCCATCTTTAAGGTAGCCTAGTCATGATCCTCCCCCTGGTCTATTCAATGTGGTTGATGCAAATGAGGTCAAAGGCTGGAATCTCAGAGTCGTGGAGAGAGATGAAAATCTAATCTACAAAATCGCTCCACACTCAATATGATATGGGACCATAAGGTTTCCTTTAGAGAAAGATCTTAGGCCCTGTCCACAGTAACCCTGACAAATGAAAAATGCATTCAATGAAAATCTCCATCAACACTAGTAGTTTTCAGAATTTTTTGAATTCCCATTCTACAGCCTGAATATTATTTGTGTTCGTGTGAACATGCTAATATAAATATATTGCTGTGGGAAAACGGGGTCTAATTTTCAAAAAAATGTTTTTACTAATGTGGGACCATGTGGGTCAAAAGAACTATCGGGTAAAGTCAGGGGTGGAGGGGTGTGCTTCATGGTTAACTGTGCTTGGTGTGACAGTAAGAATATTCACTCGATCAAGACCTTTTGCTCTCCAGACATAGAATATCTCACCATTCTTTGCCGTCCATTCTGGTTACCAAGAGAATTCACAGCTGTTGTCGCAACCGCAGTATACATTCCACCGCAAGCGGATGCAGAGCTCGCGCTAAAAGAACTATACGCGATTATCAGCAAAACAGAGAGCTTACATCCAGAGGCTGCTTTTATCATTGCAGGCGACTTCAACCACGCATCTCTGAGAAAGACACTGCCCAAATACTTCCAGCATATAGATGTAAACACACGTGGAAATCGCATATTAGACCACTGCTATACTCCCTTCCGCGATGGGTACAAGCCCCTCCTCCGCCCACCGTTTGGCAAATCGGATCATTCCTCTATCCTGCTCCTTCCAGCTTACAAGCAGAAACTGAAGCAGAGCCAGAGCCCACCCACTGTCAAAACCATTCGCTGCTGGTCTGAGGAATCAGACAGTGCAATGCAAGGCTGCTTTGAATGCACTGACTGGGACATGTTCCGTGATTCATCAAATGGGGACATAAATGTATACACAGAGACAGTCACAGGATTCATTCAGAAGTGTGTAGAAGACATTGTTCCATCAAAAACAGTCAAAATGTATCCAAATCAAAAACCATGGATAAATAGCCAAGTAAAATCTGCTCTCAGAGCCCGGGATTGTGCATTTGCCTCTGGAAACAAAGAGCTGGAGAAAAAAGCCAGATATGACCTGCGAAAAACTATCAAAACAGCAAAAAGAGAATATAGGCACAAGATTGAGAAACAGCTGGAAGGGAATGACTCAAGAAATATGTGGCAGGGACTGCACATGATTTCAGATCTGAAGGGAAGAAATCCAACATCCAAGTCTCTCACCCCTCACTTGCAGACGAGCTGAACCAGTTCTATACACGTTTTGAGGTCAACACCATACCTCCAGTAATAGTAAGAAATCCCCCTCCATTTCTCACCTCTCTGACCCAGGCCTAATGCTCACAGTGGCTGATGTGCAGAAGTCTTTCAAGCAAGTCAACATTCGGAAAGCAGCAGGACCTGATGGGATTCCAGGCCGTGTATTCAAAATGTGTTCAGAGCAACTGGCTGGTGTGTTTACAGACATCTTCAACTTCTCCCTGTCCATGAGTGTTGTGCCAAGCAGCTTTAAGTCATCTGTTATTGTTCCAGTGCCTAAGAAAAAACAAATCACCAGCTTGAACGACTGGCGACCTGTGGCCCTCACCCCCATCGTGAGTAAATGTTTTGAAAGGCTTGTGAAGAACATCATCTGTAAAATGATTCCACCTGCGCTTGACTGTCACCAGTTTGCCTACAGACAGAACAGATCAACTGATGATGCCATCACCAGCGCACTGCATACCTCCCTAACTCACCTGGAGAAAAAAGACACTTACGTAAGGATGCTGTTTGTGGACTACAGCTCGGCCTTTAACACCATTGTCCCCAGTCCCCAGTATACTCGACGGCAAGCTCAAGAGTCTAGGCATGCACAGCGGCCTTTGCAGCTGGATACTGGACTTCCTCTCTGCACGAAAACAGGTGGTGAGAATGGGCTCCATCACATCGTCCTCTTTGACCATCAGCACAGGAGCTCCACAAGGTTGTGTTCTGAGCCCTCTCCTCTACTCTCTGTATACGCATGACTGTGTGGCTATACACAACACCAACACCATCATCAAGTTTGCAGATGATACCACTGTTATCGGTCTAATCACAAACGATGATGAAACAGCCTACAGAAATGAAATCGACAGCCTTATGCATTGGTGCAAAGAAAACAACCTGTCTCTGAATGTGTCCAAGACAAAGGAAATAATTATTAACTTTAGGCGGAAAGAACACCAGTTTGAAGCCATTAACATCAATGGTGAGACAGTGGAGAGAGTGAGAGACTTCAAGTTCCTTGGCGTTACCATCTCAGAAGACCTCACCTGGGACAGTCACACTCACAACATTGTTAGAAAAGGCCAGCAACGTCTTTACCACCTTAGACGATTGAGAAAGTTTGGTATGCGACCCAAGATCCTGAAGTCTTTTTACAGAGGCACCATTGAGAGCATCCTGACAGGGACCATAATTGCATGGTATGGGAACTGCTCCCAATACAACAGGAAAGCACTTCAGAGAGTTGTGCGTACAGCACAGACCATATGCGGCTGTGACTTACCCTCCATACTGGAGCTATTTGAGGGAAGATGCATCAGGAAGGCAAAAAAAATCTTGAAAGATCCTAGTCATCCCAACCATGAACTATTTGAGCTATTACCGTCTGGCAAACGGTATAGAAGTTTGAAAGCTCGCACTACCAGACTCCAAAGTAGCTTTTTTCACCAAGCTAATAGACTGCTCAACTCATGCTGAAGACAATAAGGCACTTTTTTTTTTGCACTACACACACACACACACACACACCTTTCATTTATTTATCTTTTTTGAGGAGACAAAACACAAGAATTTTTACTCTTTTTATAGGCTTCAAACCTATGATGAGTGAGAAGTAATAAAGATATCTTGAATCTTGAATCTTGAATCCATGGGGCTGTGGGAACATAGAGCTGACCCCAAATTTATGATATCGGTATAATATTTTATTTTTTGCTCTTATCAGCCACTGATATATCGGCCGCTGATATATTGCGCATCTCTAGTTAATATGTATTATTATTTTTTAAAAATAAAAAAACATGGCAGTGGGATTTTGTCCTAAAAGCAGTGCAGTTTTATTTCATACCCATGACAAAAATCGTATAAAAATAGTCATAAGCTGTCCTTCAAGATCCCCCCCCCCAAAAAAAAATACATACACACATAAACACATTACATCACATTTTTACCTTATTTATTTTCTTGAGGAGCAAAAAACACAAGAATCTTACTCTCTTATAGTCTAGCATTAGGCTATAATGAGATGTAAAAGTTTTTTTCTTGAATCATGAATCTTGAATCTATACTTTTGTAGGCCTAACACAAGCTTTATTGGAAAGTGTTTACAAATGAACAAGTTAGGTGTAGGCTTGCTACTTAAACAAATAGGCCTATCAAATGTCATCTGATTAAACGGGCCTGCATGCATAATTAGAAGCCAACAAATCAGATGTTTTGAGCGCTGATCCTAACAGTTGGAGTGTAATCAGTAAACTGTCAATTGCTTGTTCGTTGTATAATTTTCATGTCGCAAACACTATTGGTATTGTGTAATACAGTGGTTAGGCATTAGTAATTAGTAACTAATATTATTGCAATAGTCAAAATTAGGTCATTTCCTGATTCTGATGATCTGTAAAACACAAGCTCATAATACTGAATATTTCTGGCCCTCGAATTGAACCCATTTTTTTTTTCTTTCCTTAATTTCTGCTCACTGTGTATTTGAGCTTTGCGCCCTTAACAGAACATAAAAGTGAAAGTAAGACACAGGATGTTTTGTTAAGTCAGGATAAGTCTGTGTGTATGTGTGCATGCATGTGCGTTATCAGGTTCACATGTGTTCACATGGCCTCTTCTTGAACTCAGAACGTTTCCGCCAAAATGTGTTAACCACCAACTGCCATTATGACTTCAAATGCTCATCAGTCCCACAGAATATTTTTTTAACAGCTGATCGGTGAAAAAATGCATGGAATTTGAAATGAATTTTATGTTATTCTTTGAGTTTGATATTTTAGAATGTGGGCTAATTAATTTTTATGGAAGTTCTGAAGCTAGCAGCTTCAAGCTATATAGCCTATGTTTGTGGTCTAATAAAGAAATTCATTTGCCTGTAGTTTAGAGCCCAAGCAATGCTGATATTTTGCAAAGCAAACGTAAGAGTCCTTATGACTAGAGATATTTTGAATGAATGAATCAATCAATCAATGAATGAATGAATCAATGAATGAATGAATGTCATTCATCTGGGATTGCTTGATAGGAGAGCTTACCAAAAATCTATATTGAGTTCGGGCGTAGAGCGTTCTACCGCAAGGCATTGTGGGAGATCGGGTCACGCCTCTGGTCACTCAGGCAAGTTTGTATAGAAATTCATGTTGAGTTGATGAACCATTAGGCCAGGGGTGGCCAACCAGTCGGAGACCAAGAGCCACATATCTGACTATGTCACAGCAAAGAGCCACATCGGCACATTAACCTGTTACTACTAGACTTGTAGTCAAGACCGCTTAGACCAAGACCAAGACAATACCAAGACCAGAGGCTAACAAGACCGAGACAAGACCAAGACCAGAGGCTAACGAGACCGAGACGAGACCGAGACCGAGACAAATTGAGGCCGAGACCGAGACCGAGACCGGAAAAAAAAAAAAAGTAGACTAGGCTATGTTGGAAGTTGTAACTTGATTTGAGAAAACATTTGTTAATATTCAACCCATATTAGAGAGTACTATTTAAACTGTTGGCAACAATGTGGATAGGGATGGCAGCAATGCGGGCAGAAAATAAAAAATAGAGAATGGCAAAGTCAACTCCATTACATTCAATTTTATGTTGGCTACGTTGGCCTTGCTTCCACTGGTCTCATCACACTACCATTTCAAAATATCATATTTTATTTCATATTTTACAAAAACAAATATACAGTTTAAATTTGTTGCACTTTTAAAGTAGGCTTGGCTCAGCACAAAATTAAGCTCTATACTTTTCTGAGATGCATTTCATTCATATCTGCCCATAACTGCTTATTTGGATTTCTTAAAGTTGGCAACCCAACCAGGCCTACCAGTATACTCTGTCTATACCAAAGATTCTATAGGCTAGGCTACTAGGCCTACTTCTTTGTTTAATTGAATATTAATTTAACATGACCTGAGTTAATTTCGAGGACATACAATACAAGGATAAGCTAGCCTACTTTGTGAGGTGACAATGAGACTGGTGTTCACAGTTTTGGGCAGCCTGCACTTTTACCAGAGAGTTTGATCTGCTTTTACTGCTAGAATGCAAAACCCGGAGCGGATTATCAGCGGTATACATTCGCTATTCCATCAAGTGGAATGGATTCTTTCGGGATGCAATATAGACAACTTTGAGAATACATTAGCGGCGTTCATTTATTCTGGTCTGGGCCGCCACTAATCACAATCTATTTATTCACATTCATAATATTCTCCCATAAACTTTGGAGGCAAGTGGACATAAGATTACAATGCATTGCTCAATTTACTTTAGGTTAAGGTGAAATGCATTTTTATTTCCATTCGTCCTGCATGAAGCTCTTAATGATAAAGTGATTTGATGAGTGAGAGTTCGAAATATTCCCACGCTCCACTGTTTCACTTACACTGTTTGTCCTATAAATCTTGCGATCAGGAAAGACTTCATATCAAGAGATTTGACATCATTCACAAGAGTCCATGAACCATTAAATACAGGAGTTTTTGGGATGTCTGTGTCTCGTTAGCCTACACTAAATTTAACAAAATGAAAGATGAAAGATTTAATTCCCATATACATTTGAGATCACGTTAACTAGCATGACACCTTGCTCAGCCATAACACATGCCTACGCATACGCGAACATTCCATAATTAAATAGGCTGCATTTTGCGAATTGAAAGTAAACTTTTAGGAGAGTAATTTAGAGCTAGGGCTACATCTGTCACTGAGATAGACCGGCCCATAAATGCATCTGAGAGCCTTGCGCTGCTGCAGCTAGGGGCGTCTTTTTGCGCGCCCTCACTTTCGTTTTGGCGTGTCTCGGTGTTTATAGGCTAAAATTTAAGTAATTTAAATCGGAAACTCGATCTGTTATCGTTAAAATATATATTTATTGCATTTATTTATCTTGTCTTGGTCTTGGAAGACACCAAGACAAGACCAAGAGATCCGAGACCAAGACAAGACCAAGACAATAGACTGTCGAGACCAAGACGAGACCGAGACCACGTAAAATTGGTCTCGAGACCGGTCTCGAGACCAAGACCGGATCTCGAGACATACAACTCTAGTTACTACTACTTCTACATTACCCATCCCTCTGAAACACACACACAGACACACACACACACACACCACCTGCCAGTGAGATGAATTGTAAAAGTCACACACCAACATGATAACAGAAATGTAGCCCTACAATAGTAAGCCCACAGGCCAGCAACATCATACACATGGGCACACACCCCCAACCATCTCTTCCTCACACTCACACACACACATCATTGTTTTAAACGTAAGGGAAATGAACACGCACATGAACACACACACACAAACACAAACTTGGACATGAATGTAAGAGCCGTATGACTCCGGGCAAAGATCCGCATGCGGCTCCCGAGCCACAGGTTGGCCATCCCTGCATTAGGCTTATAATCAAGACAGTTCGTCGTATAAGTTGTGTTGTTGGTTGCAGTAATCGGTCACACGATCTACATGAGAGACCATATCAAAATTGTGTTAGTTTATTTTCTTTTCTTACTTGGAAACAAACTGAGGGAGAACGGGTGTCAGATGCTACAAAGCGACGTTGGATGGCTTGGATTGCTGCTGTAAGGAGGACTTTCAACAACGAAAATCTCGAAAAGCATGCTTGCTTGCTCCCGACATTTCCACACGGGTAAGATGTGATATTACAGATGAGAAGTGTTTAAAATAGTACGTTTTTTTCTGTGTATTCCCAATGTTAACCATATGTTTCTGAATGCCAGCTTTTTGAAGTGTCCGTTAGCATTGCTGCTAATCGCTATTTTTTTGTTAAATGGATAGAGTATTTCTATTTCCAACTTCAGTGTGTTGTAATATATATAGTGTAAAGTACATCGGTAAACGTGCAAGATGATGTAAATTTCATCCAATTACATCAAAATTACCTCGGCACAAAATTAAGTTGATGTGTGTCTAATCGTGAATGCTAATCGCGATTAGCAATGTTTGGTAACAAAACAGTAAGTTACCCAGCAGGGGCGTTTCTAGACTTTAAGGACAACCTGGGCTCAGCCCCAGGGTGTTTCCTAATGCGCGCGCGGAGCGATGTGAGCGGGTATGGAGATAAAAGTATTCTAACTTTCAGCGATGGGAGTAAGCGAGTAACCAATGAGAATGGAAGATTCCATTGATTGACAGTTAACTGAAGCAGCGAGTTACATGGAAAACTTACGTTTGTCGTCAAAATATCTCTTGTTTTTGCCAACAGTGGTTCATATTATATGCAAAACAAATTAAATGAGTAAACTGTAAGCAATTTAAACATAACGTTTTGCATAGGCAAAACTTGTAACATGCTCCTCTCCGATACTTCAGCAGTGACCAATAAACAAATTGATAACCTTGGTAACGAGAGAGCCAACTAGAAGTGATGGTCTAGTAACGACATATGTGTAAGGGACTTAAGGCCCAAAATCCTCACTAGTTAATTAGTTCACATGTTCCATATCTTACTAGTTAACTAGTGATGCATGTGCACATACATTTAAATGCACACTTATTATCTAGTTAAACAAGGCTTCGAGCTCAGCATGATTGTGGATGTCTGGGTTATGACTGTGTGTGTGTGTGTGTGTGTGTGTGTGTGTGTGTGTGTGTGTGTGTGTGTGTGTTACTGAGCTCATGTGCATGGCCCTTTCTTGAACTACTTCAGGCCTTTCCCGCCAAAGATACAAACCACCAACTGAAAACATCTTTTCAGTCCCTCCAAAATTAAAAATACAATTATAACAAATTAAATATTGTTATTCCTTATTCCAAATGAACGAATGTCAGGTCTAACGTATACTAACTATACGTATATCTAAATTCAGTAGTGTTAAACTGGCCTAATTAAAGGGGAGATCTGTCATGCTCCAGCCTACAGTAAATGTTTCTGTTCATGAGCTTCATGCACCTAAATCTAGCCCAATAATCTTTTCAGAAATATGTGAAGTAGCCCATTCATGTCAAAAGTAAGTCCTGAAACATATTATTCCAGGCATATTCTACACTGTCTATGAAAAGTCAAAATATACCAACATGCATTGCCAATCCCAGGTAAATTTCTCCTCAGATGAATTAAGAAAAGTGCAAAATCAATGTACTGATTTTGATAAATAAAACCTCTGTGAAATTCGCTACCTGTTCAAGGTTTCAATAAATTATATGGTAAAAGACATGTAATGACCATAAATAATTTCTCAAATTAAAATGGTTATTTTAGTTGAATGGTAGCCACATATAGAGCACAAATGCAGAAACAGTATTTTTTGTATATTGTAATGAATGTTTGCAACACAATGCATACAAAGAAGATAATGAAAATTTCAACTTGTTATTTTATACTTACCTCAAACACTTTTGATGAACAGTCTGGGAAGTGTTGATCAATACTTCCTCAATTGCTGCTCACCTGGTAGATTGCATCCAGATGTGTTCCACACTGAACTTCTAAGAAATAAAGGAAGAGAGAAAATTGTTAAAAATGACAGAGGGTGTGTGAGAGAAAGAGAGAGAGAGAAAGAGAGGAAGGATGTGTTAAAAAAAGGTTTAGAATGGGACTGTGGTTTTCAAGTCATATACTGTACGTGACCTTTGTGAGTGTAATAGGCTACGTGACACACAAACTTTTCAGAAGCTTTTTTTTTACTAAGTTAACTCTGTGGAAGTGTGTTTTGCACATATTCAGTCCCTTTATGTGCATTGGAAAAGGCAAATTAAAATCGTTGGGGAGGATGTAGAGTCTGACTCAAAAGCAAAAAGTGAGTGATGATGAACTGCTCCTTTCTTTTGTAAAAGCCAAGCCAATGGATTCTATGGCAACACCAGTGGTCTGTTCTCACACAGGCGACTTGTACCCTGTGTACTGAAAACTGAACTGATAATGTGAGTGTGTGCAATTGGTAGTGTGAGAAGGAATAGAAGACGTGTTTGAGGGAGAGGGAGGATGTTTTATGGATGTGGTTTGCTTGCCAATGCATTCTACGTGATGCCTCTACGTGATCTGTTCCACTGGGCGAAAAACATCCCAGTGCCCTGTTATCCTTATGCAAGAGGTGCTACTATAGGTCATCGAGACTTACAGAAATAACTATTCCACCCAATCAATGCTTTGTGCAAGAGGCATTTCATAGAGGTCAAAATGGGAACACAAAAAACTAAAGTAAAAAACAAATAAATGTATTATTTAACAATAAACGGTCATTGAATATATCCATTTCTATTTTAATAGATGAAAAACAATGTCAATACATGCATATATTATATTGAGGATGAATTTCTGAGTAGAAACAGATAAACTAACTAACAAACCCTAAACTTAGATGTGGTAATTTACTCACTTCCTGTTTGGACATGCCTATTAAACTCTTTGCTAATGCTATCTACCTAGGACCTGAAAATTTAAATTTTACTTGAGCCGCATCTTTCCCAGTATACACCAATAACTTTTAAAATATAAAATAAACTTTGGATTTAGTTATGCATTATAAATCTGTAACTCTATTCTCTTTTGGTTAATTGAAAACCATGACCAGGCAGTTTTATTGATGTACTCTATTTAATAGACCTATCCATCCAGTGTTTTCATACATTTGTATGAAAGACAGTACATGCCAATAATAGTTGCTTATAATTCCACACACTGCACCTTCCAGGTTCAGGTGTTGCATCTAGGCCTATTACCCAGCCATCAAGCTCACCTGACATGTAGTATATGTGTTATGAGAATTTCCAAAGAGAAGAAATATAAATAATTCGACTCAATAGCACATTCATCCCATGAACTGAAATTTCTGAACAACTTCACACTGTGATGGACTACTCTGCTGTGCAGTAGCACTAACAATGACACTTTGACAATAATGCAAAGCTATTTTGTCTTTCGGTTTTGTGAGGATGAAATGTTATATTGAGCATGTATAAATATAGTAAGTGGAGCCAATTAACAAAATTTTCCTGATTTTACAAAGTTATAATGACTAAAGGCTCACCATACTATGAATAAGTTACTGAGAGAAGAAAAGGAAAAATAGTTAATGGGGGCAGGCAGGGAAAATGAAAGTGGAAGTAAGAAACAGGATGCATTGTTGCAGGTTGTGTGTGTGTTTGTGTCTGGGTCTATGTGTGTGGTTCTTTTAACTCATGTGCAGGGACGTGACTTCAACCAAGCATGATTGTGTATGTCTATACATACTGTATGTTATAACAAAGTGCGTGCATGTTGCTGGGCTCATGTACATGACCCCCTCTTGAACTCCCTTCTTGAAAACCGTTCTCACCAAAGATGCAAACCACCAACTGAAAACAGCTTCTCAGTCTCACAAAGACTAAAAATTATCTGTGTGAAACCTGTAGGCCTACCAGAATGGCAACAAATTAAAAATTATTCCTAAGTTTTGTGTTTTGAAAAATGTGGTCTAATGTATAATTTTTAATGTAAATTTAGGAGTGTTACACCAGCCTAATTCAGCACAACAATGATGAAAATCGCTATTGTAAGGATAAGCCCTACAAAGCACACTGATCCATGCATATTGTACATCGTTTTAACACAAGCCCAAAATTGCTATTCCCAGGTACAGTCCTTTTTCATGGGCCTGCCCCACTGCCTGTGTCTGAACATTTTATGGTGTGTTGTGATACCAAGGCTAAAACTACTGTACTGTCCTACTGTAACAGAGGGTCAGTGCAAAATCAATGCAATAACCTTAATTCATGCTTTTGGAAAATTGCAGAGATAGAGAGAGGGAGAAAGAGAGAAAGAATGTGTGTGTGTCTGTGAGAAAGAGAGAGAGAGAGAGAGAGAGAGAGAGAGAGAGAGAGAGAGAGAGAGAGAGAGAGTGTGTGTGTGTGTGTGTGTGTGTGTGTGTGTGTTTTAAAGAGGTTGACAATGGGGCTTTTGTTTTCAACTCCTATATTGTACATGACCTTTGTGAGTGACATGTGTTTCCAGCAAAGTGTTTATGGACATTTGTGTATAGGCTACACATTTAAAATTCTTTTATGTGTAATGGAACACAAAAAAACTAATTTCATATGATTTTAAACAGAATTTAGAAAATGGTTCAGATATAATTATTGGCAACCTCAACATAAAATGTGGTTTTACACATTTGAAAAGACAACTCAATGTGGGAACAAATGTAATGCCTTATGAAAATCATTAGTGTCCATAGAGTTCATCTCCTATCAGAAAAGACTGTAACATAAATGAAGCAGAATCAACAAAGGCAGGACTCGGCTACATCAGTCAAATTCAAAATAAATGTATTGGTGTTATTATTAGTTTTACTAAGGCTTCAGATGATTGATTGATTGATTGATCGAAAGTCAAGGCTGGGAAGTTTTATTTATTTCATTTATTTTATATAGTATATTTAATTTAATCACATTTGAATACCATCCAATGTGCTCAACAAAAAAATATTATAAATTTGCCAATAATTATCATTACAATTTTATAAATGTGCACATAATTCCACACACTGCAACTTGCAGGTTCAGATGCTCCATCTATTGCCCAGTTCCAAATACCAGCTGAAGAGAACAGAAATGGAAACACATTAATGAATATGTGAGAGAAAAATAGAAGTACAATCAGTGTAATAATGTGAAGGATCGTTGGAATGAATGTGATCAGCAGCATTTGTCATAAACATATTTCCTATTTTTCAAAATGTTTGAATTTTTCGTCATGCCACCCAAACTACGTATCAAACTACCTCAAAACTATGTCTGCGAACTAATCCGAAACGGCTTGCTACCACTATTTTTTTTCTCATTCAGATAAGATAACCTACATGTTTGTAATGTAGCCCACATAGTGATTCCACAGGATTCGAATTCCCTTCCCTAAAATGACACCTTGTCATTCGCACACTGTGCTCACCTTCACCTTGAAGAAAGTTTGACATTGTTGACATCAGTCCTAATAATATCCGTGATCTGGAACAATCTGTTAGCCTACTTTATGTAGACCTGGTCCTGAGACACTTTCATTGCTCTGACTCACTGCCATAACAATGTTGGCAATCGTCATTTTAGTAGACTAGGATATTCTCTGTCATGCTCCCATTTTTTTTTTCTTTGCCTCCTCCGTTATCACACCCTTCTTTTTATTCAAAGACTCCACCATGACAATTCAAAAGCTACCTGACTGCTAGGTAGTATTTCTTTCATGTAATGTAGGCACTGCAGAGTAGCCTACACCTTTATTCACCTATCGGAGCTTGTCATAAAGCAGGTCAGGTTTAGTTTTTTTAAAAAAAAATACAGATCTGCTATCCGATTCCTCAAACTTGCATAGTATGGTTACAGCCAAAAATTGACTACAGAAGTGCCATTCACCCTGTTTCGAGTTGATGAACCACTGAAATGATCTTGGAAACTATATATTAAGGTACAAAATAATCTTCAGGGTTGTTTCTGAAAGACAAACCTAACACTATAAACATTAGAATGTGACTGATCCGTCATGACAGTGGGGAAATTGCGCAATTTGTCCAAAAATGGTGTTAAAATTATGTTGGCATTTACTCACCTCGCGCCAAGGAGCACTAGACTCCCCACAGATACTGGACTCCAGAACCTATGGGTATAAATTGACACAGACGCACACGCATGAAGTATTCACCTGCATGACACAGTTCCACATCTCTAACCTTAAATTTCTAATGGAATTTTACATTCATGAAGCTGACAATGTATTGTGTTTGAGCGCTCTACAAATAAAATTTTATTTAATTAACCACATGAACCTACAGTAGGTATTTTGTAAAGCATTGTATATATGATATACTGTTCCTGCATATGCTTGACATAGGTCCACATGTTATACTGTACATCTGATAACAAGGTCCTATGCAAGAGGGCAGAATTCCCTGTACTGCTAACACAATGTGAAATCCCAACAAGGACAAGATGCCCACCTTCTTCCTGGTGTCCTTGTCAGGGATCATTTTGAGGACCCAGATCATTTTGGCCAGGGCAGCTTCAGGGGTGATGTCAAAGCCTGGCACGGTTATCTTCCAGAGGGGCTGAGGCATTGGGGAAAGAGAAGGAGAGGAGTCAGTACAGACTGCCATGAGGGCTGAAAGGACTAATGATGATGTTACAGAAATCATTATGTTCTATTAGCCCCCTCCCACACAGGATCATTGGAATCATCATCATTAACAGTTTGTTGTTTGTTTTCAAATGTATATGGCATCTTATGTAAATGTCACTGGATACAGATAGTGGACAAGGGTAAGAGTGAGGAGAATAGGGGAATCTTACCGACTGAGCATCATAGATTGGCTGCACTGTCCCTCTGAACACCTGGGTACAGTTCATTATGATCACACCTCTGTCATCAGCATCTGCCAGGACGGAGATCAGCTTTGGGTCATCAGGGATGTTTCCGGAACCAAAGGTCTCCAGGATGACTCCATCAGCCCCACACAGGAAAGCGGACACCTTTAAAGGAATATACCGGAGTAAGTTTAAGCATAGCCCTGCTGCACGAGCCTTCTAACAACTATATATTTCGCATGAAATGAAAGAATTTCAAACAGCATAGACGCCTTGAGAAACACGTTACATTGAGTCAATGTAACCTCAGATCTTACTTTTGGTTTCCAACAGTCTGGTCCCATTGATTCAGTGTAAAGTGCCTGTTCACTTCTGCGTTCGCGTTCGGTCTGTGCTGTACCAAATTATTTTGTTCCACTCGCTAACTAACACATTTAGCAAGCTCTTTCAACAGGGCTATGCTTGAATTCACTCCAGTACTTTCCTTTAAGAGAGCAGAGACTTGGGGAAATCTAAACTGGAATTCAGGTTAGGGAAATCTACAGGTTTAAAAATCTACAATCTTTGATTTGCAACACGCCTGTCTTGTGTCCTTGCATGGACAGATGATGACTGACAGATATTTATCAGGAGTAACTGCTGGTATCTACAAACCAACTACAAAGAAGAGAAACATTTAAACTTGGTACCGGTAGTCTCACTGGCTTGACATTCATAAAACTGCACATGCAGATTTCAAATAGACTTACAATTTCTGCTTTGATCCCAGGGAAAAACTTCAGGATCCTAACATCAGGGAAGTCTCCTTTCACATTGCATATATTAGTGCTTCGTTTGGCTTTGGATAATCTGGCTCGGATTATTTCAGGAGCCATTGGAGTTGCAGGCCTGCATTTTATCACTAAAGTAGAGATAAAGATTACATTACTTGTATATCTATGAAATTACTTCATATTTGGTTTAATTCTTACATAAATTTTGATGAATTAATACATCAAAATGGAATTACTTGTACTTATATTTATACTCATTATTAGTTTTAAATGGAGACAGCCAACTGTACCTTCCACACACTTGTCTCTGATCGTAGACTTCAGCTTGAGCAGGGGTTCAAAATTTGGGCAGCTGAAGACACAGAATGAATCGCTGTCTGTCTTGCGAACCCGGTTGCCTTGGTAAAGGGTGGTATTATCATACAGCATGACCTGTTCAAGGCATCAAGGAACATAAAATGTCATCATATGTCTGTCATGTGAAGCACTGATCATTACAGTTTGACTCAGTAGTGGTCATATGGTAGTTGCTGTAACGTGAGGAATATGGCTGCTGCAGTGTTTGGAATTCTCAGTGCTGCTGGACCAGTGCAGAAAAGCAACTGGCACTGGAGCAGTGGTGATAGTTGCAGTCTTTAGGGGCTATTGGCAATGACAACGTTTACATGGACATTAATATTCCGACTATTGATCATATTCTGAATATGACCATATTCTGATTATGCTGTTTACACGAGCAGCTAATAGAATATTCCATTCATATTCCCCATTTACATGCAACATCGCATATTCGAGTAGAGAAGGTCCACCAAAGTTCAGAAGAATCTCTTTGAACTACAGTATCGTTTAAGTTCCATCCACGATTCTTCTCATCATGCGAGGATTCTAAAAGCTGAATAATGGTTTTAAGGTGTTTACATCAGCAGAACGCACCTCAATAATCAGAATATGATCGGTATACTCCACCAACCTTATTCTGATTATGCTTATTCGGAATATGACCTTATTCAGAATATTGCGTTTACATTGCACAATCATATTTTCAATATGGTCATAATCCGAATAATATCGGAATATTAATATCCATGTAAACACAGTCAATGTCAGACTGGTCAAACCCATAACAGCAGTCATAGCTGTGATGGTTATAGAGGTAGTGACACTACAGTAAGTGTAAGGAAGTGGTCATAGAAGCTTTGCAACTGTAAAGCTGTGGTAATAGCTGCAGTCTAACTCTAAATCAGCCGTCATAATATGTGCAGGTTGACTCTAAAACAGTGGTCAGTGAGCAACAATGCAGTGGTCAAAGCTGCAGTGTGTCTCTAAAAACACTGGTCAAACATGTACATGCAGTGGTCATAGATGCAGTGTGACTCTAAAGCAGTGGCTATAGCTAGAATGCCCAATGCTGACCCGTTGCAGATGTTTGCACCTAGAGAAGCAACTGGCGATCAACATGGATCCCATATAGTTGTCAATGGCATTGCTTCGGGGGTGAAATATGGTCCTCTGAAAGACAGAAGAGAGACAACGACAGACAGACACACAAACAGAAAATGGTTGATGGACAGGAGAAGCATGATGCCAAAGATTTTATAATACCCAAAAGATTTACAATACACAAAACAGTGAACATGTAGAAATGTCAAAATTTGTCTTTCACTGAATTATTAGTGTTGTGCTCAAAGTTAATGCATTGCAATGAAACTGGGAGTTCAAATTGAAGTCCTATAATAAAAGCTGAAACCTACTCAGAGTTATGAGAAGACAACAGTATGTGAGGATCTTGTGTTAAGAAAAAATCTTCTAGGACTACCTCCCTCCCTAGGACTTTATTTAAATTCTTTAGGTCTTTTCTGCCAACATATGGCTACAATACCAAGTGGAGACTAATGACATGATTGTGAAAGTGTTGTGCTCTCTGTCAAGCTCACCTGGGCACCAGTCAGGATAACAGGCTTCTTCAGGTCCTTGAGGATGAAGGACAGGGCAGAGGCCGTGTAGGCCATGGTGTCTGTCCCATGGAGGATGACAAAGCCATCAAATGCATCCTGCACGTCCTGAATGACAGACCACAAGAAGTATTTTAGAAGACTGAAATATACTCCCCCAAAACAATTGATTGTACCTGATGTTATTACCTCCGCCAAGAAGGTTATGTTTTTCGCCTGTGTGTGTGTGTGTGTGTGTGTGTGTGTGTGTGTGTGTGTGTGTGTGTGTGTGTGTGTGTGTGTGTCTGTCTGTGTACAACATAACTCGAAAAGTACTGCATGGATTTGGATGAAATTTTCAGGCAACGTGAGTATTGGGACAAGTAAGAACTGGCGATTGGTGATCCAGAATGTATAATGAATAGACTGGACGCCGAAGTATTTCGCATCAACTTCTTTACTGATGGTCAAACCGGAACTAATGCATACATCAATGCATAGACTTATGGGTATGTAGTCTACCACTACACCTCCTCCTTTTAGCTAGCAAGATCTTCTATTTAAGAACCAGCCTGTATTCTGTTATCAGATCCTTATACTTATTTCAAACCTTTACTTTAAATAAAAGATTATCAATTCTCTACTAACATTGACATCTGTTTTAAACTTTCTTAGTCTAACCTTTTACCAGAACACAGTTCTCTGAAACTCATTATAAACTCATTATTTTCCAACTAAGACTTGTAGTAAACTGAAACAAACATTCACATTGTTTTACATTCATCTTTTTTCTTTTCTTTTACATTCATCTTTTTTTCCATTACAAGTCAAGTCTCTCAGGAGCCCTGGAAACTCTGCCAGACTTGGTGGTGGCTACAGAGGAGTTCCCAGTAGCTCTTAGGTGGTTTCTGTTTCTCCTTAGAATGCCTTTGTCAGTTTCTACCAAGTATGACCTTGGTGTGTTTGCAGTCTCTAGAACAGTCCCAGGAGCGTTCTCTGTGGTGACCCACACATTCTGTCCTGAGGTGAGATTTTGGAGTGTTCTGGACCGGTGGCGAAGATTGTGGTGTGTTGCTTGTTTACGCCTTCCTTCCTCATCCTTCCTGCGAAAAGTCTCCAGGTCAGGCCATTTTGGTGTGAGCTGGCCTGAGGACTGTGGTAGTGAGGTGCGCAGGTTTCTTCCCATTAGTAACTGCGCAGGTGAGTATCCATGTTCTAATGGTGTGGCTCTGTAGGCTAGAAGTGCTCTGGTTTGGTCAGCGTCTTTTTTCCACAGACACTTGACTGTCTGCACACCACGTTCCGATTCGCCATTCGCTTGCGGATACCGAGGGCTGCTTGTGACGTGTGTGAAGCAGTTCTCCTTTGCAAATGTTCTGAATGTCTCTGAAGAGAACTGCGGCCCATTGTCAGAGACCACAGTCTCTGGATATCCATGATGTGCAAAAACCTCCTTCACTGCACGAACAGTAGCCTCAGATGATGTGACTCTGAGCTCAGCCACCTCTATATATCGCGAGAAGTAATCAATGATGAGCAGGTAGGTCTTGTTAGCCCACTCAAACAGGTCCATTCCAACTTTTTGCCAGGGCCTGTCCGGGACTTGTGACTGTATGAGGGGTTCTCTGTATTGTGTCCTGTATCTCTGACACATTTCACATCTGTCTATTGCCTCTCGAATTTGTGCAGAGATACCTGGCCACCATACAGATGCTTGAGCTCTGGCACGGCATTTGGAAATCCCTTGGTGACCTTCGTGAAGTTTGTGCAGTATGTCGCCTCTGAGTGGCTGAGGGATGACGATTCTCTCACCTTTCATTAAAAGGTCCCCAGCTAGATACAACTCTGCCCTCACTTGCCAGTAGGGTGCAACGCCTGAACTCAATCTGTGCTTCTCTGGCCATGCTGTTTGACAGTAGTGCGCCACCTTTTGGCATGTCTCATCAGTCTGTTGTGCTTTCTTAATTTCTGCCAGTCTTGTGTCCGTAGCAGGAAGTGAAGAAACAACAGCATCCACAAACACCTGAACTTCCTTTTCAAGCCGTAGGTCATCAGCAGATGGAGTGTCACTCAGCGGAGCCCTGGACAAAGTATCGGCAGTGATGAGATTTTTGCCTGGCACGTGCACAATGTCATAATCATACCTGAGGAGTCTCAGTCGAAATCGTAGAATTCTCGGAGGGAGGTCATCTAAACCTCTGGTGCTTAACAGAGAGACCAAAGGCTTATGGTCAGTCTGCAGAGTGAAGTGGAGTCCTTGCAGGTAAGACGTCAGTCTTTCACACGCCCATGTAACTGCAAGCGCCTATTTTTCAATTTGCGCGTAGCGCTTTTCTGTGTCTGTTAGACCTCTTGAAATGTATGTGACAGGTTGCCAAGAATTATCAGCTTGTTTCTGTGTGAGGACAGCACCTATTCCGTATGGCGAGGCATCGGCAGCCACTTTTGTCTCAGCTGTGTTGGAGTACTGAGCAAGAGCTTTTGGAGAGCTCAGTCCATTTTTCAGCTTTTCAAAAGAGGTGTGCTGCGCTTCATCCCAGACCCACTCATTTTTCTACCTCAGCAGGTCTTTTAGTGGCATGGTGATGCTTGCCATCTGAGGCACAAACTTGGATAGGTAATTAGCCATGCCCATAAGGCGCCTCACGTCCTCCACGCAAGTAGGCTCTGGCATCTGTAGAATCGCCTTCACTTTGTTTGGATCTGGCTCAATTCCTTTTGATGACACCTTGTGGCCCACAAACGTGATGTGCTCCCGTGCGAACTCACACTTTTCATTGAGTGTTAGTCCCTCTTCCTGCATCTTCTGCAGTACACGGTGCAGTCTTTGGTCATGTTCTTGTCTATTACGTCCATACACTAACACATCATCAGCATGGCATAGTACGCCTTCAAAAGTCTCAAACATTTGTGACATCCTTCTTTGAAAATGCTCCGGAGTGGAAGCAATTCCGAAAGGGAGTCTGTTGAAGAGATATCTCCCAAAAGGAGTGATGAAAGTGGTTAGAGGACGTGATTCTGGAGTCAAAGGGATTTGCCAAAATCCTGACCTGGCGTCTAATTTCGTGAACACTTTGGTCAACAGCAGGTAAGATGTGACGCTCTCTCTTCACTGCTGCATTCAGTGGTGTGAGATCAACACATATTCTTAGCTTGTCTTTCATTGGTTTTGGCACGACTACCATTCCTGAACACCATGCTGTCGGCTCGGTCACTTTTGATATGACGCCCATACTTTCCATTCTCTCCAGCTCTTCACGCACTTTGTCCCTGAGAGGTAGAGGCACTCTCCTAGGTGTTGACAGTGCATAGGGTATCGCCCCTTGTTCCAGCTCTATGTGGTACGGTGCTTTTAGCTTGCCTAGCCCTTGAAACACAGATGGGTAAAGCGCTTTAAAGTCAGTGTCTGCTTGTGTCACTTCATGGACTCTATGCACTAGCCCCATGGCCTGTATAGCTGGCAGGCCCAAAAGTGGTTGTGTCAGTCCTGCCACGACATACACATGTTGCTCTGTGCTTCGGCCCTTTGCACACATGTTGCTCTGAAAACAGCCTTTAACATCCAGCAAATTCTGTCCAGGACCCACAAGTGTTTTCAGTGGCTTGTCTAGCTTACCATCTCGCTCTGGGTTGAATATGCTCTCTGGTATCGAAGTCACATCTGCGCCAGTGTCTATCTTGAAATTGACATCTTCTCCGTTCAGAGTGACTTTTTCAATCCATGGCTTGGTGGTCTGTGTAGACACTTCACCTAAAAATGCATATTCCTGAGAATCACTGTCTGACTGCACTTCAGTGACTGTGTGCACGGCCTGATTGTTACGGCAGGCAGCCGCAAAATGTCCCTTTTTTTGCATTTACGACACTCCACCTCTCTGGCTGGGCAATCTTTCCATGCATGCTTTCGCCCGTTTCCACATTGCCCACATTCTTTTTCACCTGGCACATTAGGCTTTTGTTCTTTATTTTTCTGTTTACCTTGAAACTTTTTTCCTCTTCCCATTGTTTTAATGGCATCCACATTTGTTTTGGAATCATCTCCTTTTGCCCCATACATTATTGTTTGTTGTTTCTTGACAGTCTCACTCTGTCTGACTTTCTGTACTGCCTTTGCAAGAGTTAATTCAGAGTCCATTTGAAGTTGTTCAGATAATTTTCTATCCTTTATCCCAACTACAATTCGGTCCCTTATGAGCTGTTCTTTTAGCAAGCCAAAATTACAATGTTCTGCTAATTTGTGCACCTCTGTAATGAAGGCTTCTGAACTCTCCCCTTCTTGCTGGCATCTCATGTTAAACTGAGCTCTTTCGAAAATCACATTGTGTTTGCCTATAAAGTGGCTCTCCATTGCTGTTTTTACTGAGTCATATTTCTTTTTATCAGCTGCTGAAATCGGCAAGATACTCAAGATATCGTCAGCTGCATCTCCCATTGCATATAGGAGTGCATTTACCTGATACTCTTGCTCTTGGTCTTTCAGTCCGGATGCAACGTGAAACCTATCAAATCTTCGGATCCATCTCGGCCAGTCTGACGGATTAGAAAAGTCGAACGGTTCGGGTTGTGCTATTTGCACTGAAACGGCCATTACGTCTTCTTTCTGTGAACGTTAGTGTTGCCTTTTTTTCTTTGGGCCTTTTATCGTTTACTTCATGCGTGTGTGTTGGTTCCCTCTCACCGGCTCGCGCAGCTTCACTGGCTTACTTTCACTTTCGTGACCTTGCAAACCACCGTTCTGAGCTGGTATTCACACTCTTTTTGTGTCCACACACGACTAAAGTTATTAGCAAAGCATATCGCGGAGATTTGCGTTCTTTGCCACGTTCTGACACCATGTATAATGAATAGACTGGACGCCGAAGTATTTCGCATCAACTTCTTTACTGATGGTCAAACCGGAACTAATGCATACATCAATGCATAGACTTATGGGTATGTAGTCTACCACTACACAGAACATCTGGAATTTATTTTGTGTCTGTGACCACATTGCCTTGGCAGAGGTCTGCACTCTCTGAGTACTTTTCTAGTATTATAATATGAAAGGGAATAATGTATAATATTATAAGCCTGGGGTGTCAGTTGGCTAAGACACTATACCGTAAATCCAGGACCCAATGTCATTTGTTACCTCAATTTGTTTTGCGATGTCAAACCACTGGTCAGGGGTCATCCTGGAAGAGTCAATGGGCTTCTCCAGTGACACGATCTTAAACAGAACCTCAGTATCTGTGTCGTAATCGTCTACAGTTTTTTGGCTGGAGGAGTGGAAGGGACAGATAGAGAAGTAGCATGAATGAAATCTTCAGTTTGAAGGGAAGTTATGCATTAATTCATGTGTACTACTTATCCTATTCATTCATGCGTGCAGTAGCAGTAATGATAATGTTGATGATCATTATGATCATGATGATGTACAAAAACAAACAAGACAAGACCAAGACAAATACACAAATACAGGTCTCCTACAACTTTACACAAGCTTTTACATTTAGCTTAGCCTATTCATATCCTGCGCAATGTCAAGTATGTTCGGTGAATGTTTTATACCCAGATTATTCTGGTGTTGTTAGTATGCCCTCTAGTGTCCTGGTATGGAACAATCTTGTACTTACTGCAGCTTGTACCAGTTGTCCTGTGTTGCTCTCTGCACTTGAGGCTGATATGTCTTTCCGGGCCACTCTTGATACAGCTCAGCATGGCGAAAGAGCCAATCTGCCAGGACTTCCATTTTCACTGGTGCAAAGATACCTGAAATTAAAAGCATAGACCACCTCTTCAATAAAGCATTGATATACTGTGATAAAATTATCTGAGGTCTGTATAGTAAGCTTTCCTTGAAGCCAACTCTCTAATCTTGATTGGTAATGTTACACCAGACAGACAGATACATAGACAGAGAGATACTTTAACAGACCCTCATTATCGTATGACATGCCAATGGTGCCGCCAGTATAGAGGAGGAACACTCTTCTGGTAGTTGTTGCCATGGTGTTACAGTTGGAGATGGGCAAGGCTGGTGCTACTCGTCGAGATGAGATTTACTTTGTAAAAAAAAATCAAGAAAATCATAATAAGAATAAATATAAAAAAAAATACATTCATACAAAAATACATACATACAAAAGTATTTAATGTTATAGTATTAAAGCTGAATTTAAGAAAAGTCTACAAAATGTTACTTAAATAAATTGTTATGTGTATTGTAAGATGTTCAGAGTGTCTTACCTCAGTTGATACTGTCCACTTGCAGATGCTGCTTTTTTATAGGCAAGCATCCTCCATTTCCAAGAGCCCATTATTAATACCCAGTATACATTCTGACGCAATTTACAATAATTTTGCAATTGGGTGGGGTGTGTTTGAAAAAAAGTGACTGTGTACTTACTGTTATGATATTGAGTAATGGTCAATAACAGTGAAATTGCAGTTTTGGTTCATAATGCAAGTCTGTATGCAATATGAATTCCGTGAATAATTCTAAGAGCAAGGGTGTAGTTAAAGGACCTTAGAAACATGTCACAACAAATATTCTGGGAATACAATAATCCCTACCAATATTTAGTATTTTGTTTTTGTACAACAAACTTTTAAATCTAAAAGGGAGAAGGGGCTGGAGGACTACGGCGTTTAGCTAGTCAAACACGGTGCTCTTTGGCAAAAAACGTCAATAAATCAAAGCAGAAAAAAACAAGTGGGATGCCAAGGCACTCTTCTTAGAATAAAACCGCTTTAATAAATAAGGCTAGTTCATGTTTGAACTTAAAAACAATGCCAACATGTTTCGGCCTCAATCCAGGCCTTCATCAGGGCACCCGGTTTTATTCTAAGAAGAGTGCCTTGGCATCCCACTTGTTTTTTTCAAACTTTTAAATCTATTCACATATTTTTTGAGAACTCAATAGTATTATTGGTAGGCTAACACTTTATATTAAGACACCTATATTCACCATTAGTTAGCTGCTTACTAACATATACATTACCGATAGTAGCAAACTAGCTATTTGATATAACCCATTATCAATCACTAAGTAATGTTTATTCTGCCAGACCTTATTCTACCCACAATACTTTTTTTTTTGACCTGTAGACTTTTTCGGTGGCAACGGTGAATGGCATGGTGGATTGTGTTCACCGACAGTGTTTTCTGGAAGTATTCCTGAGCCCAATTTGTGATTTCCATTACAGTAGTATTCCTCTGATGCAGTGCCGTCTAAGGACCCCATGATCACAGGCATCCAGTATGGTTTTACGGCCTTGACCCTTATGCACAGAAATTGTTCCAGATTTTTTGAATCTTTGGATGATGACATGCACTGTAGATGATGATAAAAACTCAAGAGACACTCTGAAAGGCTTGTTTCATACCCAATCATGTTGTCAATGGACCAAATTAGTTGTAAATTGGTTCTCCAGCTGTTCCTCCGCGGGGGAACACAGTTCCGGCACCTTAGATAAACGAAGAATATCATCCCATTCTTTTTCTAAACATTTTTCTTTATTTGTGCCGACCCAAAATTTGAGAGTTGCCCCCCTCCTGCCAAATCCCACTTTAACCACTGCTTATATGTATATTTGAATTTTCTTGCCTCTTATTGCAACCTTACCTGTCCCAAATATTTTGGAATGTGTAGCTCTCATGAAATCCAAAATGAACCAAGATTTAGCATAACATTTCAAAATATCTACTTTCAACATTTACCATGTTATCTATATTCTATTGTGAAGTTCAATCAGAAGTAAATTCATGAGATTTGTAAATGATTGGATTCTTTTTTTATTCACAATTTGTACAGTGTCCTAACTATTTTGGAATCTGGTTTGTTTTAAGTGCTATACAAGGCTTTGAAGTAGTTCATGGAATGAAAATGAATACCAGAAACTTTTGCCATTTTGCTAGGAACAGATACGAAACCAGAAACTTTGGAAAAGAAACAATTTTTTAATTAGTGGTAACCAGTTCTTTTTTTTCCTGAGAAGATTTGTGTCATCGTTGAAAAAGTGAGGGTCACCTCCTGTCATTCAATGAGAACATGGAGAGAGCAGACAAACTGAGGTTGCCAGTTTCACCAGCTGGCAATCGAAAGGCCACTGAAGTCTCCAAGTCTCAATGATTGAATGAAGGGAAAAAGTGTACAATATCAAATGGACAATATTGTGACTATTAATACCCAATTTGAAAGCATACACATTTTATGTCGCACAGCTGCTTCAGGAACTATATTTTTTTGGTCTAACCGGTCCAGGGAGCGTCAATTTTAGGTTGGGAACCAAAACCAGAAACGTCAAAATACTGTTTCTGTTCTGAATGAACCAGTTGGCAAAAAAATCTGGTTCAAAGCCCTGATATATATGTATAAGGGGTAATTAGGACCTTTTATGGTGGGGATTCAATGGTCTATTGTGGGTCGAATAAGGTGGCAGAATAGCATTAATTGTGATTGTGATTATGATTTTAGAGTGATAAACGACTATTTTCCTATTAATATACATGTTAGTAAGCAACTACTTAATGTGTGTCTGTATATAAAGTGTTACCAATTTTACTATTGAGTTCTCCAAAAATATGTGAATAAATTGGTATCTTTGTTGTATGAAAATAAAATGCTAAAAATTGGTAAGGACTACCTGTCTTCCCAGAATATTGGCTAAGGTCTATATGCAAACCTAGGCCCTTACTCTTAGAATTATTCATGGAATTCATATTCATATCTGTGACTTGTATGAACCAAAAATGCATTTTCACTGCCATTGACCGTTACTCTATATCATTACAGTTAGGAAATAGTTCTCACAATCTTTATTTTGTTTTTCAAACACACCACACCCCATTGCAAAATTACTGTAAATTGCTTCAGATTGTATACTCATGAATAATAATGGGCTCTAGGAAATCATGTGATGGCCTGCACTTGCACTTGCACTTTCCCACAGCTCTATGTTCCCACATTTGTTAGGATTTTTTATTTTTCACAGAACATTTGGAAATTAGGCCCTATTTTCCCACAGCCATATGTTCCCACAACCTTATGTTCCCACATTTCTTAGGAAATTTGGGAAATTGGGCCCTATGTTCCCACAGCCCCATGCTCTTACATTACAAAGATCTTTTTTAAAAATAGACCCTATTTTCCCACACCAATATGTTCCAATAAGGGCATGTTCACACCAACGCAAGTAATATATATCCAGTTAGCCCTACCGTTCACATTACAGTGGAGGATTCTGAAACTGAAAACAATTCCAAAAATGATTGCTGAGGTCAAACTTAAAAAATGATCGTTGAGGTGGATGAATATAAAATCGTTGTGGAATGTGGATGCAAAATGTTCTGAAAACGAGAGTTTTCAGAGAGTTTCAGAGAGTCAATGTGAATATGAATATTCACCTTTTTCACCTGGCCGCCATATTCCGAACGAAAACGAGGCTCGGGTGGTAAACTAGAGGAAGTGCCGACGAAACGTTAATTTAATTCAATTCAATTTTAGTTGTAGAGTGCTCAAATACAGTGCATTGTCTCGCGGCGCTTTACAGACAGACAGACAGCATCCATGAGAAACAGGGGCAAGGAGAAACTCCCTTCGCTTTATAAACAATAATTAATAATTTCTGACAGATACCGGACAGAATATCTACTGCTGGTCCCCCCTCTTACTGTTGGTCAGGTGGAAAGTGGGGCATATGAGGGGCATCCCATCCCCAGAAGCAGTTTTACCACCCAAGCCTTGTTCTAGTGCCTCAGGTGATAAGCATAAAAGGACCTTAACCCTTACCCTAAACCCCACTACCTGGAAGGCACCATTGAGGGCACATAATACCAAAGACTGAACCTTGCTTGAACTTACTGTACATAGGGGGTCAACCAGACAGGGGTAGAAATGTGGGCAGTGTTGGGTAAGTTACTCAAAAAAAGTAACTTGTTACTTTACTTTAGTTACTGCTGCGAATTGTAACTGAATTACTTTACTCGTTACTCTTTTTTAAAAGTAACTTCACTACTTTACTCGTTACTTTCCTCCTGCTCATCCAGATTTCCTATACAGAAACACTCATTCAGGGTTGTAGGCTACTGGGACACGTTACCTACTGTAACTACTCTCTGGTGCACATAGACTTTGGTTAATTAATATTTAGTGATTTGGTGATGAGAAATACCGAGGTTGTTGAGAGGTATGCGTCTACATAAATCTAACCTAATTGTCAGATGCTGCAATAGAGTAGACCAACTTCATATGAATAAACAAACAGAATATACCTCAGATATGATTTAACTGTGCAAATCGAAAGTAACTTAGTAATGTCTAGTTACTTTAGGTAGTAACTGTAATTAAGTTACTGATATTTTAAAAGTAACACGTTACGTTACTTAGTTACTGCAAAAATGTAACTAATTACAGTAACTAGTTACTTTGTAACTAGTTACCCCCAACACTGAATGTGGGACTATGACTTTTGAAGAAAGAAAGAAAGAAAAAAAAAACTAGAAATGTGAGAATATAGGGCTGTGGGAACATAAGAGCTGTGGGAACATAGACACGCTCCCGGCTAGAGCTCGGCTTAAAAAGGTTGGGCACAAATGTGATTATAAATGTAATTCATGTGAGAGGGGTGGATTCACTTTATGTGAATGTGGCATAATGCAATTCAAGTTGGATGGAAACCCACTGGCCGATTCAGACCAAAAGCTGCGCAAGAGCGGCGTGGGCGCAGTTTTGGTCTGTTTTCGTTCAGACTGCATGTTAGCAGGTTAGGTCATTCACACTGCAGGTGTGTCCTGTCCGGTTTCTGAGCAGCTTTTTGGAAATATGGAAATTCCAACTTGAAAATGTATGTTGTTAATGGCTGTGTACAATTCTGTGTTATTATTAATGTAAATATTTAGGCATAAGTATAATTATTATTGATTGCATATTATTTACCTTTAAAGGAATAGTCTACCTCTTTATGAAAATTGGTTATTCACCTCCTTAATCTGAGTTACATATGTGGGTAAAAGCTTTTTTGTCTCATTGCTTGTGTTTTCCGAGTATGGCATTATCAATTTTTCCCATTTTTTAGCTTTAACTTAGCATAGGTGCTGGAATGCAAAGATGCCAGATAGCAATTCTTTGGCAACTTTACTTTACAGTGTCTATGCTAAGCTAAAGGTAAAATTGGGGTTGCCAGACTAGGACAACGCATGCACGGACCCAAAATGCTCTTACCCATATATGCAACTCCAGGTAAGGGGGTGAATAACCAATTTCCATAAAAAGGTGAAGTATTCCTTTAACTACACAGTCCCACATTTCACTGCAAATTGTGCACTATCATGACTATGTATGTGGCAAACTTGAATTTATGCAGGGGTCAGGATATTACCTCAGCTTCTCTTCCCTTTTCTGTCTCTCTTGACCCCACCCTGTGTCACACAGATACACTGCTGGAGCCTAGAGAAGACTATACTAAGAAATATTGTTTCCATTGCTGTGTGTGTATGCGTGTTGGCAGGGGCACCGCTAGGGGTGGGGGGGATTAGGTTGATTCTAACGGCCCGGCACAGACAGCCCCCCCCCCCCCGAATATTAATAAAATCAATATTTGAGGGGCCCAAAATTTCTAGCAGTGCCCCTGCGTGTTGGTACCTCACTAGGAATAATACCAAAGCATAAAATCCATTTCCTCATCTCCATCCAAACCTTTCTGAGCCCAAGAGCCCAACCTTTTTAAGCCCAGCTCTAGCCAACACAAGATCTACCTATTGATTTGTTGTGGGAATGACCAATAATATCCAACTTGAGGCCTTATTTTAGTAACCTTAATTTGAAGTAGGCCTTTAAATAGGCTATATGTCAAACTTCAAGAAAATTCCAATAAAATTAATTGACTGTGGCATGTCAAACTTCAGGGGATGTTATTATGTCAAGTTAATTGAATCAAAAGAAGAAAGGCATATGGGACATTGCATTATAGAATTCGGCTGACCGTGTAATTGTAACGTTTGGGTAAGCGTTTTGCGACCCATAACAGACCCATTATTCTCTTGAGCCAGTCCACTTTTGTTAACTTCACATGCTTTCTTGAGCAGGAAAAGAAAGCAAAGGAAATACCTTAGCATCCCCATCTAGTCTCACCTCTAGGTAACACACCTCCTAGAGTCTCCAAGGCATTAAAAGAGTAACAATTCTTGCGTTTTGTCTCCTCAAAAAGATAAATAAATGAAAGGTGTGTGTGTGTGTGTGTGTATAATGTGCAGTGCAAAAAAGTGCCTTATTGTCTTCAGCATGAGTTCAGCAATCTACAGTATTTGCTTGGTGAAAGAAGCTACTTTGAAGTCTAGTAGTGCGAGCTTTGAAACTTTTATACCGTTTGCCAGATGGTAATAGCTCAAATAGTCTAAGCGAATTAGCCCAAAAAAGGGTCAAAGGTGGAAGTAAATATAGCCAAAGCATATTTTGTATCATTTGAAGCAGAATTTTCTGTAGATTAAGAATTTGGGGTGCCTACAGCACCAATTTGTACCGGAAAAAAATTATAGGGCTTTGAATAGGCCATGGTATAATGATTATTATATAGGTCTGAATAGGGCTATTTTTTTCCTTTGGTCCTATCAAAATAAAACTTTATATAATGAAAGTACCCATGTAAAGTAGCATTTTTTGTATTACAAGTTTTCCTGAAAAATAATTGTAATATGCTAATGAGCTATACGCTAGTCAAATTAGCCCCAAATGCACCCTTATACGTGGATAGTGAAGAGATTAAGAGGGTGGGACCTGTCTCAATTCACTTTAAATGACACACTGTGCATGTAAGCTTTCAGAAAAGGAATAGCATAAGGGGTAGAATAGCTTTCTCTCAACGCCTCAGCTCCAAATACATTGGATATACACCAAAATCACCAATACCCGCTGACCTATAAATGGGTATCAAGGGGAGGAAGGAGGTGGAACCTGTCTAAATTTATGTCTACTGAGATCCTAAAGCTCCCTGCTTTCAAGAAAAGTATTACTTGTCAAGGTTTATTACTTTCTAATATATTCCATAGGCACTTTTGTCCAAGAAATGCCCATATTTTTTAATATTCCACCAAAATAGGCATAAGCTTTAAAATAATAAAGGGGGTAGGATGCGGAAAAGATTTTGCAGGTGGAATCCTGGGCATATAAGCTTTCAGAAAATATATAGTTTATGGGGTCTAATATGTTTCCCCTACATGCCACTGGCCTAAATGTCACCAAAAATGGCCAATTTGTCAAATGCCAAATTTCTTAATTTTTGGGATTTATTGTAATGAGTAGGGTGGAGCATACCTCAATGGCAAACATATCATGCTATGTAATATCCTGAAGGTGTTTGCTTTCAGAAAATGTATAGGATGTATGGTGAAATTAGTCCTCCCTTCATGCTTCAGGCCAAAATGTAGTAGTGGTACAAAATCCACCCGAATCCCATTCATTTGGACTAATGGTCCACTCAAAGCTCAATAACTTTTTTCTGGAAAATCTTGGCTCTGCAGGCACCTGATATCCTAAATCTACATAAAATTGCGGTTCAATTGATACCAAATATGCTTTGGCTATATTTACTTCCACCTTCAACCCTAATTCGCTCAGACTAAAATAGTTCATGGTTGGGATGACTAGGATCATTCAAGATTTTTTTTTGCCTTCCTGATGCATCTTCCCTCAAATAGCTCCAGTATGAAGGGTAAGTCACAGCTGCATATGGTCTGTGCTGTACGCACAACTCTCTGAAGTGCTTTCCTGTTGTATTGAGAGCAGTTCCCATACCATGCGATTATGGTCCCCGTCAGGATGCTCTCAATGGTGCCTCTGTAAAAAGACTTCAGGATTTTGGGTCGCATACCAAACTTTCTCAATCGTCTAAGGTGGTAAAGACGTTGCTGGCCTTTTTTAACAATGTTCTGAGTGTGACTGTCCCAGGTGAGGTATTTTGAGATGGTAACGCCAAGGAACTTGAAGTCTCTCTCCACTGTCTCACCATTGATGTTAATGGCTTCAAACTGGTGTTCTTTCCGCCTAAAGTTAATAATTATTTCTTTTGTCTTGGACACATTCAGAGACAGGTTGTTTACTTTGCACCAGTGCATTAGCTTATTATTATCTTAAAGACTATGCAAGACCATGTAATAATTCCTTTGCCTTTTTCTCAGTCTGTGCCTGCTTTCTGCTCCCATTTCTTTCCCCACAGAGCTCCCCCATGAAGGTTTCCATTTCCCAACAGCACTGCTAACCTGTAAGGAACTTGACTGGTCATGGTCAATTGCATTGCAACCAACAAAGTTAGCATATGCATTTGGGAAACAGGCCCCTGCATTGGCCGTTGTTCGCTTCTGTTTGTGCTCAAATATTTCTCAGCTCCACCAGACTGTGGTGTGGCTTGTAGTACTATGTACTTCACCCAGAGGCACTGGAGAAAGGCTAAACAGCCACAAATTAACCCATCACGATGACCTTTTAAAGGTAAAATAAGCTAAAATCGTTGCATGGTTTCTCTTTAATAATAACCTTGCAGGCTAAGCCTTGATTCTACAACAATTCTCCACTAGTAGGGATTTATCCAAGCTAGTAACAGAGTGCAAGTGCAAGTGCACTTCTTCTTAAGTTGCACTTTCTTAAGTACAAATCTAAGAAGGTCTTAAGTGAGAAAACAAAGAAGTTAGACAATCGACAATGCTTAAGAAAGAAATGGAGAATAGTAAGAAGATTCTTATGAACTTCTTGTTTTTCTTCTTAAGAATTTGCTTAAGTTTTATCTTAAGAAAATATTGGTGAATCCAGCCCCAGGGGTCGTCAACCTTTTTCAGCCCAAGGACCCCTTTTCTGCGAGACAGTCTGCTCGCGGACCCCCATCCCCAAATGTAGTAGCCTAGACCTACCACACAGGCACACTCCACATACTAACAGATGCATCAATCTGCCTTTGAGACAGAGCTTGTGTATCATGGTCCACACACACATAGGTTACGCACAACAGAAAGGGATCCTTATCACTGTAGGCCTAATCCAAAGGCTAAAAATCATAATGAACGATGATGAATCATAAAGGCATAGATTTTAATTGTAGTGGGGCAAAGGATTAAGCTAATTGGGTGGGTGGAAAATATAACAAAAAATACTTCAGTTCAGATATAATAATTTGGCGGACCCCCTAGGGGTCCCGACCCCCCCTGTTGAAGACCTCTGAAATAGCTAGTTTGCTACTACCGGTAATGCATATGTTACTAAGCAGCTAACTAATGGTGAATAGGTGTCTTAATATAAAGTGTTAGCCTATCAATTATACTATTGAATTCTCAAAATATATGTGAATAGATTTAAATGATACAAAATGAAACAAAATACTAAATATTGGTAGGGATTATTGTATTCCCAGAATATTTGCTGTGACATGTCTCTAAGGTCCTTTAAGTACACCCTTGCTCTTAGAATTATTCACAGAATTCATATTGCATACAGACTTGCATTATGAACCAAAACTGCAATTTCACTGCTATTGACCATTACTCAATATCATCAAATTAAGTACACAGTCACTTCGATCACACCCCACCCAATTGCAGAATTACTTCTCTATTGCTAGCCTATAAAAAAGGAGCATCTGCAAGTGGACAGTATCAGCTGAGGTAAGACACCCTGAACATCTTACAATACACATAACAATTTGTTTAAGTAACATTTTGTAGACTTTTGTTAAATTCAGTTTTAATACTACATTTGTTCGAATGTGTACTGATTACGATCTTCTTAATTTTTTTTCCAAAGTAAATTTCCTCTCAAAGAGTACTACCAGCCCTGCCCATCTTCAACTGTAACACCATGGCAACAACTACCAGAAGAGTGTTCCTTCTCTATACTGGCGGCACCATTGGCATGTCATACAATAATGAGGGTCTGTTAAAGTATCTCCCCTGTCTGTCTGATGTAACATTACCAATCAAGATTACAGAGTTGGCCTGAAGGAAAGCTTTCTATACAGACCTCAGATAATTTTATCACAGTATATCAGTGCTTTATTGAAGAGGTGGTCTATGCTTTTAATTTCAGGTATCTTTGCACCAGTGAGAATGGAAGTCCTGGCAGATTGGCTCTTTCGCCATGCTGAGCTGTATCAAGAGTGGCCCGGAAAGACATATCAGCCTCAAGTGCAGAGAGCAACACAAGACAACTGGTACAAGCTGCAGTAAGTACAAGATTGTTCCATACTAGGACACTAGAGGGCATACTAACATCACCAGAATAATCTGGGTATAAAACATTCACCGAACATACTTGACATTGTGTCTGGATATGAATAGGCTAAGTAAAAGCTTGTGTAAAGTTTTTGGAGACCTGTATTTGTGTATTTGTTTGTCTTGGGGACTTGTGTTTATGGATTTTTTAGTGCAACCATATGATATGTCTTGGATATTTATGTCAGAATCTGAGTGTCAGAATCTATACAAAGAGCGCTACTGTAGGCATGAATAAGTAGGATAAGGAGTAAGATATATACATGAATTAGGTTAGGTTAGGTTAGGTTAGGTTAGGTAGCTTTATTTGTACCTGAAGGTAGATTTGGTTGCAGGTTAAAAAGCTGTTACACACATAGTGAATTCGTCCTCCCAAGTGGTAGCTGCAATATCCCGGCTTTATTTTATTAATTATGAGTCTCAAGCTCTTTGCTTCACTCCAATTGCAACTACAATACCCCTAACCTACCATTAGGGGCTGAGAGACCTAATACCTCATACAGCTATACGTCTTACTCTACCTGTTGTACCTAATTGTCTAAATGCTGAAAGAACATCTGAAGGTGATCAGTCTTCAGTGTCCTTGTTAGATTTTATCCTATACAGGTTTTGAGCTGAGGTATTTGACTTACGTATAGTATATTTGGTTTTAATGGTCATAAAACACAGGTACTACTTTTACAGCGAAGCCTCCAGAATAAGATTAATTTTGACCAGCAAAATAATAATAATCTAAAGACATAGGCTGAAAGTTCAAAAGATTTCTTACCAATCCCTTTGAGGTTGAATGAACCAAACGAGAAACGATATAATTTTAAGGTTTTCTCTTTTTTGTAGTTTCAGTACTTCACAAAGTTACAGGAAGCACGGCACTTACTTACAATGAATAAAAATAAAACAAAGTTACAGACAAACGGCTAGGACTTCTTCTTAATGTTGAGATCACAACTCAGAGCAAGTAGTCGTTGCAAGTGTTCAGCATCCAGTCGAGGTCCCAGCTTGACACAAGAGGAGTAGGGGATGGCGCGAGGTCGTCTCAGTTGAAGCGTCCTCCAGAAGCGTGACCTCTAACTCAAAACCCGGTGTATATATACCAACCCGTCGCCATGAACCCCCACTATGTTTCTCTGTTAATGCCGTCTTGAGCAATCATGTGAATTATTAATCCAAATCTTGCACAATTCTCATCCGGCACTTGTGAAACACTGCCGGATGAGCGCTCTGCTCGATTTAATCACAGATGACCTTCAAGTGACATCCCAGATTTACGACTTTTAATATCCTAAAACATGTCTTCCAGGAAGGATACTACTAACCCTACTTGATACTTGCATTAATTAATCACCATTCATTACTTCTAGATATACTAACTCCAAGAACATTCTAATTACATCAATGTCTAACTAAAAACAATGAATTGAAGAAATAAAACATTTCAGATACATTTATAGTTAATATAAAATCAATACATTTAAAACTAGAAAAGCGCTCAGAGAGCGCAAACCTCCGCCAAGGCAATATGGTCACAGACACAAGATAAATTCTGGATGTTCTGGATCACCGATCTCCACCAAAATCGAATCACATCTTGCCTGTCCCCCTGGAAATTTCATTCAAGTCTGTGCAGTAGGCTACTTTTCGACAGACAGACAAGCAGTAAAATTCGCCAAGCCATAGACATCCATACAAAAGTCCTAATTATTTAATCACAATAAATAGTTTAACACTGTTATTTGATTATTGCCTTTGAAAAATCAGTAGTAACCCTTATTTCTGTAAGAGATGGCGTATGTTTAATTGATGTAGAGGCGATAACGGAGAAAATAACCGCAGTAAAGTTGGGTTCAAATTCGACATTCAATGGATATGCGACTATGCATCGCGCCGTTGCAATATCGGCCGATTGTCCAAAGTAAAACTAACTTGAATATTGGCTCATGGAAGCTAAGGCATGATATTCATCCAAAAATGAAACCGCTTGCTAGCATGAAAGGAGACATGACACTCTGATAAAGTTATTTGTTTGTCATAGTCTCACCCAGACTGTGGCTAGACTATTCATAACAACTATTAAATTGTGATTTCATTGGCCTACATTAATGTTTATTGTTGGTTATTCATGGATGTCCTGGTAGTGGCAAGATAGTAGGCTAACGTTGGGTTACAGCTAACGGCCCAGTCAAGAAAAACAGCTAACGTTAGCATCTACCGAAAACCAATGCATGGGGAAAATACTGCTTGATGAGCTGGTCATGGACTGACATTTCCCCCCTTGTCATAGTGTGATAGCCTACCATCCCACCAGCTGTGTAGGGCTATGTAACCGGTTATATGCCAAACTCACAACAATAAAGCCAAACAGCACACTTATCGGAGAAATTGACATGAATGTTAACCAGGCGATAGAAGTAAAAGCAATGTTATGAGCTCTTTAGCCTTAGGTGTCCGAAAACCGATTGTCCCTGCATACAAATTTAGCCATAGTAAGAAGTAGTTAAGTCTACAAATGCACAAACCTTTCTCTGTTAACTGCAAAATCTATTGCCGACGGACCGATGTGTTGAAACTTTTTTCTCGAACTATTCCAAGTCCTGCTTGACCACTGCTCACGTCTCCGGCTCGGTAATGATAGGCTACTATCCCACACTGAACCGGCACGGCTAATACTATCCCTGAAAACTGTTGCGGGTTGGCAATGATAGAATGACATGAACACTATCGGTAATACAACTAGCTATGAGCCGACGCCGTGCCTACTGGAATATTTTCGCTGCACAAACACTAGATGGCGGGGCAGTGCAATGTGAGCTATAGCCCATGTGAAAAGCAACAATTCGCAAAATAAATTCCATATAGTGTTCCAGTCAACCAATCATCACCAAAATTTAATCAGTTCTCACTGGTACCAATACAGCCATTGTGCAAAATTTTCATCCAAATCCATGCAGTACTTTTCAAGTTATTTTGTACACAGACAGACAGACACACACACACACTCACACACGGACACACACACGCCGAGCAAAACATAACCTCCTTGGCGGAGGTAATTAAACATTCCAAGTACATCCATGTTTGAATAAAGTAATAAATTAAAGATTAGATTAAGTACTGATTCAAACAAAAAGAAAAAGGGAATACAAGATCAAATAACAAAATTGAACACTTAGGTAAGATCAATAAACTTCTAAGCCCTAGCCCCCACTATGCCCATTTCAACATAGATATAAAGAAAGCAGTTTAATATAAAGTAATTAAACCTCATCTAAGCCATCCAAGCACATGTCAGTTAATTTCCGCATGCATGTTGCAACTCTAACGGTGGTCGCATTCTTGCCAGCATTAGGGTCAAAAGGGTCAAAGGCAACAGAGGGGTCAGAGGGAGAACAAGGGTCAATGGGTGCACTACGCCTCTGCCTGCACCTGCACCTAGCTGTAGCTGTCTTTGACAAGTGGAGAGTGTCTGGTACTGCCGCTGTTTCCCTTCTACCACTTCTGGGTTCCAAAACATCCTCTCCAGGGAAACTAAAAAACAAGACATCTCAAAAACAAGAGTATGTCCAGAGCACAAGACCAGTGTTCAACCAGGAATCCGTAGTGTGTGTGTGCGCATACTCACCCAAGTCTTTATGGTTCCAAGGAGTTTGCCTGGTGTGCAAACAATATCCTGATAAGGCTACTGCATGTTCAGCAGGCCTTGTGACTCATCAGTTGATGATTGGATAGTGAGGTTAACCATAGTTAACTTTTTTGTGATGGTACTGCTTGAATTATGATGAGCAGTGTCTATAGAAATGAATCTGGAGATAACAGCATTATCACTAAGAGTATCATTCACCCATTTTCTAATTGCCAATCAATCTCATTCCATAAGGAACTGGCCAGTTTAATTGTTTGGTTTATCATCATACCTGCAAACTTGTCACCTTTCGGCGAAATTCGCCGTTTTGAAATCAAAATAGGTCATTTACGCGAATCGTGTAAATCCGAAGTTTTTTTTAAAGGGGGGGGGGGGGGTGACGGCCGACCAACCAACCAAGCTGACAATCAACCAACCATGGACTGTTATTATAGTTGTAGAATGAGCGAGGAGCACGGACACCATCATAATCAATGACAGAGAGCGTGTTTTTTTCCCCACCGCATTGGTCCAGTCTGGAGGCGCACCGGTAACAGAGCAGCCATGGAATCATCTAACATAGCCTATTTCCATTCTCAGTGCTGCCATGAAAACGTAGCAAAATGACACAATTTAGCGCTATTTTAAGAGAGAAACAAAGATGGAAACACATAGTTTTGATGCTATTATGATAGACGGTGGCTTTGCGGACGTCGCTGTACAGTTAAATTGCCGCTTTAATCAGCCAAATATGAGCTATGTCATCGGTATCGTTCGGTAATGGAAGACTGGTAATGGAAGAAAAGCGCAGTTTAAAGCAAACGGCAGGCATATTAACTTCAATCTAAATGGTCGAAAATGTCATATAAGAAACTTGTTAGTAAAGCAAGCAATTTCTTTGGGCTTGCCGCGCAGGTTTTCGAAATTGTTTTCTCCTAATTGCTTTAACCCCTACAGCTGCATTTCTAGTGGACTCCGATACAGAGGGTAGAAAACTTTTTTCTAAAACCTGCACGCCAGCCTCACAGAGTTTTCATTCTTCAAATTGTTCACGTGTACCTTCCCTGGCTGGCTTGGTCGCTTAGCCTAAATGGAATTATTTTATTAGCTTAGAAACCTAGACGTAGGCTACTCTGTACATTTTATGTGATAGTCTGGCCTGTCAGGCTATTATTTTAGACGGAGGAGGAGCTCAATATGGAAGCCCATTTCCGCCACTTAAAAAAAAAAATCTGGGTCAAATAGGCTACTGTGAGGCCTTTAATTGTTGTATAGACAAAATGCTATTGTAGAAAATAATGTTAGGCCTATTGCTATTTCATTCATATGGAAAAACATTGAAAAATATTTATAAATATATTATATAAATACATTTATATGTATATTACATGAATATATTTATATAAAATATATAGCCAACACTACTCCATGCAATGTACCGCAATTAATGTACAATTAATTTATTAATATATTAGTTTACCCGCCCCCGCCCGCGCGCAACGGTAGTTTGTCACCTTTTTCAACCCTTATGAGTTTGCAGGTATGTATCATAGTCTGAACTCCTTCTCCTATGATTTGAACTATAATTTGGAAATGTTCTGTTAGTTCAGTCAGGTTTTCTAAGCTCCTCTGTGTCTTGTTGTGTTGTTTGCTTATGTGCATTATTGTTTCTAGTGGTATAATCAATCTTTCTGTGCTCTGTCCTCTCCTGCACTACTAAAGATCTTTCGTCATATTCATGCAACTTCATCATTAATTGATCTGGTGTAATGCCAGGATAAATTGTCGCTAACTGTATTCCACCTGGTAATTTTCGTCCTAATTTCTTTATACACATTACATGACGCTCAGGTGGCAGTTGTGCCTGTATTTCACGGAAAGCAACTACAAGACTAATATTCCCTATAGTAACCTGTTTGTGGATTCTATCTAACAACTCCTCTTCCATGTCTATTCCTGTTACTCCCGCTAAACAGGATAAATTCATATCACTACCCAGGCCAGCACTCGGCGGTAATCCGGTGATCAAAGAAACTAACACATCTTTAGCTGAGGCAGATGATGGATAATGTGACAATAAGGGAACTATCCTCCTCATGTACTGTCTATTGTTTTCGTGTTGTTCACGCGATGGCAAACATTTGAATATTTGTTGAGCCTCTTTCATTGGACTAACTTTTGATGCGACGGTATTTAGACCTGTTGTATAGTTACTGGCGTTTAACACTGAGTACGTGTTTATTGGAGTTTGAGCATGTCGTCCTAAATTCATATTAGGAGTAGAGCTAGTTATTTGAGGCCACATTTGATTTTGTGCATAACCGGAGTCTTTAAGTTGGTTATACGCTGCCTTTCCCACTTCAGCACTACTCTGAGGTTGCTGTTGAGATAACGCATCATAAGCTTGTATTGCTAAAAGATTTTTCATGTAATCATATCCTGTTTGGATATAAGCCTGTTTTGCATTATTATGTATGCCAGGTGCATTTGCCAATTTGTCACTATCAGGTAACCCGACATGACTTGCAGCTTCACCCCATGTATATGACAATTGAGGAATAGAGACATCTGAACCATGCCTTAAATATGGAGAGGGATCAGGTGCTGTCCAGTTGGGTAGTTTAGGAATGCCTATTTTCCTTTTACCATACGCTTCGAGCATAGTAGGATAACGTGTATCATGATATTGTTCCCAAACTCTTCTTGGTTTATATAAAGGCATATAACAATCATCTCCACGATGAGGGGGAATCCCTGTCATCTCACTATATACATCTACATCGAATATAGGTACCTCAGCCGGGTCTACACTCAACATAGATGCATGCTCATCATGATCATCCCAACAGACTCTATGCCCATTGCATTTCATCCTACCCGCTAACATATTCTCTAAACTATCCCTGGGTGATGGCTGCATTCTTTCCAGGACTTTTGCGTGACCTGGAGAAGGTGACCGACTCCTCCAATTCTCAGTTTTCAGTTTAGAACGAGCATCAGGTTCTGTACTAGTGCCTTTGTCCACAGACTCTAATCTTTGTAAGTGGCTCTGAGCATTGGCATAATGATTAGTCATCGATTCTTCCTTTAGGGCTTCCTCAACCTTATCTGTGAGTTCAGCCTCTTCTTGCGCACCTCGCGCTTCTGTAGGTAAAGTCTCTGTTTGCTCAGTTTGGTCTGATAATCTTAATTTACCTAACTGATCACGTAATGACTCACCCACATATGTAGTTACTGAAGACGATCTACCCATCCCTGAATATACATTTTGCCGAAATTCAGGATTTGTTAGAGTCATTTTGTCCAGACAACCAGCTACGTCTTCCGCAGTGACTTTTAATCGCCCTTCAGGCTTTATCCCTATGCCCTTATGCGATAATATATCTATTTTAGGCTTCTTTTTAAAGCATACAGGATTTACTCGTGATAAGGCCTCTGTCACATATTCATCACATGACATTAATATTATTGCATCTTCATTTGCTACTAATTTATGCGCTTGTATCCACTTTATATATGCGGTATATACAACTCCTATTTCAGTATCTACAAAAGGTACTCGCGCACCATATACTGCACTGGCTGAATGTATTTGATGTAAATCCATCGCAGAATCCATATTCTCTTGTAACATAGTATATGCTTCCTGATATAAGCCTTGTATATTCTTGCTTTCTAACCACTTTCTGGTATCCACATCCAGCAGCGGATACGCTCGCTGAACAAAGAGCACTATAATCTCTGTCATTGTATTGTTAATTTATGAATAACTTTATCTTTTAGTTATTACTTTTAACAACTTACTGCGCTCAACTCACAATGAGCTACACAATATACTTTTTCCCTAACCTGGCAATTTGACTTCCTGTGATCTCCTTGCCACTGCAGTTTCTGCACTATCAATAAATCTAACTATTTTATACTTAGCAGAAACCCGCCACCCGTTAGACACAATACCGGTATTAATTATGTCTAAGCGTTTCTTTGACTCGAGAAACCCCACTCAATTAATACTTCGACTAATTGACTCTGTGGACAGTGACAAAGGCACATTAAACTTTTTCTAATTTAATTGCCCATCTAAGACCTCTGTCTTAAATCTCTTTTTACCTATTTGTCAAGCATGCTGCTCGCATACTTATCAGGAATAAGTTTGGCGTGTTTCCGAGTATTTTAATATTTTTATCAAAAAAAAAATAAATAAATAAAATTTCACACAATTATTAATTGATTATTATTAATTTTAATTAATACTCGAGCCCCACGTTGGGCGCCATGAATTCGTCCTCCCAAGTGGTAGCTGCAATATCCCGGCTTTATTTTATTAATTATGAGTCTCAAGCTCTTTGCTTCACTCCAATTGCAACTACAATACCCCTAACCTACCATTAGGGGCTGAGAGACCTAATACCTCATACAGCTATACGTCTTACTCTACCTGTTGTACCTAATTGTCTAAATGCTGAAAGAACATCTGAAGGTGATCAGTCTTCAGTGTCAGGCATGGACTGGCCATAGGGCATACAGGGCAATGCCCGGTGGGCCGATGGCCATTTTGGGCCGGGGCTGTCATAATTTACTCATTTTATATTGAATAATATCATTGTTGGGCCGCCATGGCCACAAATGCCCGGGCCATTTTTTGGTCCCAGTCCGGCCCTGTTCAGTGTCCTTGTTAGATTTTATCCTATACAGGTTTTGAGCTGAGGTATTTGACTTACGTATAGTATATTTGGTTTTAATGGTCATAAAACACAGGTACTACTTTTACAGCGAAGCCTCCAGAATAAGATTAATTTTGACCAGCAAAATAATAATAATCTAAAGACATAGGCTGAAAGTTCAAAAGATTTCTTACCAATCCCTTTGAGGTTGAATGAACCAAACGAGAAACGATATAAGTTTAAGGTTTTCTCTTTTTTGTAGTTTCAGTACTTCACAAAGTTACAGGAAGCACGGCACTTACTTACAATGAATAAAAATAAAACAAAGTTACAGACAAACGGCTAGGACTTCTTCTTAATGTTGAGATCACAACTCAGAGCAAGTAGTCGTTGCAAGTGTTCAGCATCCAGTCGAGGTCCCAGCTTGACACAAGAGGAGTAGGGGATGGCGCGAGGTCGTCTCAGTTGAAGCGTCCTCCAGAAGCGTGACCTCTAACTCAAAACCCGGTGTATACAGGGTTCGAGTTAGGTGGGAGCCAGTGGGAGCTGAGCTCCCATAGAGAGAGGTCTGGCTCCCATGAAAGCAGCAAACTCAAACATCTGTGGGGGCTCTGACAATACAATAGTATATAATATTTTACTGAAAAGTAAATGTAGCCAGGGCTTCATAAAGTTATCATAAGGGGATCAAACCGAGCTGGGTGGAACCTTTTTATGGAGTTGCGAGCGCGCTCCCGCTGGGAAGCGCTTGTTACAGGGGTGTTTTTGATCATCTTTTCTTTTTGTGTTATTGCCTTATTGGCATGCTGTTATTATGTTCTCTGATGATAAAGGGGCACGGTATGCTTGCGCAGTTGCAATGCATAGGTTGTAAACATAAATCAATGTCTTAATTGATTGTAAACCATGATTTGGTTGTGACCGATAGTTACCGTGCGTAACAGTCGGGGTTTGCCTCTGACGCGAGAGGATCTAATGATGGTATGTTATATTGCCTAGTTTGTGGGCCTTGCCCCTGATTATTTTCAGTTTGATCAGTGTTTTGTTTGTTTAGTTTGTTTGTTAATTTGTTATGTTATGCACCCCGCCGGTGGCCTAATATAAAATAAAAGAAAGACGTCTGCATTATTCCGTTTCCATGCCTTGAGTCTACCACCCGCCAGACACACTCCGTTACAATGCCACTGAAAATGTGGCCGCTTGCTCGTTTCGGTTTTAGCCTACTTCAATAAAGCCAAACATAGGCCTACTGTAGCTCCAGATAGTAAGATAATGCGCGGCTCTCCCTAGGTCAATCTCTCTCCTAGATATTGCTTTAACCAGGCTAGTCCAATCATGCTGCGCATGACGTAAACTTTATTGAGGATTTCGTGCAAGTAGCATATTCACCGAAATTAATAAGTGCCAGTTCACCGTTGTGCATAACATTCAGCCAGAGGTCCGGGAGAGATAGAGAGAGACATTGTCAACTTCTCACATTGTAAGGTCAGTGCTTGCTTCCCATTACATTCAAAAGTCCGCAAAGCCTTTACCGAACTCCTGCGCAGTTGCGCAGACTGGAGAACGAAAAAAAAAAAAACATCCCATACACCCCCCCCCCCCCCCCCGCAATTAATTCATGGGCTCCCACGAAGATGGAATCATAACTCGAACCCTGGGTGTATATATACCAACCCGTCGCCATGAACCCCCACTATGTTTCTCTGTTAATGCCGTCTTGAGCAATCATGTGAATTATTAATCCAAATCTTGCACAATTCTCATCCGGCACTTGTGAAACACTGCCGGATGAGCGCTCTGCTCGATTTAATCACAGATGACCTTCAAGTGACATCCCAGATTTACGACTTTTAATATCCTAAAACATGTCTTCCAGGAAGGATACTACTAACCCTACTTGATACTTGCATTAATTAATCACCATTCATTACTTCTAGATATACTAACTCCAAGAACATTCTAATTACATCAATGTCTAACTAAAAACAATGAATTGAAGAAATAAAACATTTCAGATACATTTATAGTTAATATAAAATCAATACATTTAAAATTAAACATTCCAAGTACATCCATGTTTGAATAAAGTAATAAATTAAAGATTAGATTAAGTACTGATTCAAACAAAAAGAAAAAAGGGAATACAAGATCAAATAACAAAATTGAACACTTAGGTAAGATCAATAAACTTCTAAGCCCTAGCCCCCACTATGCCCATTTCAACATAGATATAAAGAAAGCAGTTTAATATAAAGTAATTAAACCTCATCTAAGCCATCCAAGCACATGTCAGTTAATTTCCGCATGCATGTTGCAACTCTAACGGTGGTCGCATTCTTGCCAGCATTAGGGTCAAAAGGGTCAAAGGCAACAGAGGGGTCAGAGGGAGAACAAGGGTCAATGGGTGCACTACGCCTCTGCCTGCACCTGCACCTAGCTGTAGCTGTCTTTGACAAGTGGAGAGTGTCTGGTACTGCCGCTGTTTCCCTTCTACCACTTCTGGGTTCCAAAACAATAGACAACAGACAATACTGACATTACCACAAGACATTTCCACAAGAGACTGACACAAAACAGTGACATAATAGTGACAACAGTGTCATTGAGGCCTTGAGGCATGTATACAAATTATATAATAAATAAATAAATAAATAGGTAAAATAGGTGCAGTCAATAAATTGAATAAGTTAGTGTGTTGTCTGAACTAGCTAGATTGCTATTTAACATTCTGATAGCTGAAGGAGCAAAACTACCTCTGTATCTCTTAGTTTTGCAGGCAGGCATTTTGAACCTGTGGCCTGATGGGAGAAACTGAAATTCACCGTGCAGTGGGTGGGACTCATCCAGGATAGACCCAGCTATCCTCTGTAGCTGCCTATTATATAAATCCTCCAGGTTCAGCTGTGGCTTCCCAATTAGCCTACTAGCCCACCTCACAATTTGGTTCAGGGAATTCTTGCTTTTTAATGGTATGTTGCTGAACCAAGACACCAGGCTAAAAGAGATAATTGACTCAATAAAACAGCGGTAGAACATGGTAAGTAGCTTACTGTCAATGTGGAAAGAGGACAGTTTTCTCAGACAGTATAGACGTTGGTTCCCCTTTTTGTACACTGTCTCACAGTTTGCTTCAAAATTTAATTTGTCATCAATGATTGTTCCAAGATATTTATATTTGTCAACACACTCCACTGTCTGCCCGTTTATGCTGGTGGTTTAATGCATAACTTTCCTTCAAACTGAAGATTTCATTCAAATGCTACTTTACTATCTGTCCCATCCACTCCCCCAGCCAAAAAACTGTAGACGATTACGACACAGATACCGAGGTTCTGTTTAAGATTGTGTCACTGGAGAAGCCCATCGACTCTTCCAGGATGACCCCTGACCAGTGGTTTGACATCGCAAAACAAATTCAGGTAACAAATGACATTGGGTTCCGGATTTATGGTATGGTGGCTTGGCCAACTGACACCCCAGGCTTATAATATTATACATTATTCCCTCTCATTTTATCATATAACATCAATTGTTTTGGGGGAGTATTTCAGCCTTACTTCTTATGCTATACTTCTTGTTGTCTGTCATTCAGGACGTGCAGGATGCATTTGATGGCTTTGTCATCCTCCATGGGACAGACACCATGGCCTACACGGCCTCTGCCCTGTCCTTCATCCTCAAGGACCTGAAGAAGCCTGTTATCCTGACTGGTGCCCAGGTGAGCTTGACAGAGAGCACAACACTTTCACAAACATGTCATTAGTCTCCATTCCCTCTGTATTGTAGTCATATGTTGTAATAAATAAATAAATAAATTAATTAAAGGGGAAGTTAACTTTTTATCATGTCTAGCCCCTTTTCTCAAGTGTCCAGGCTAAAATACAATCATCGATGCCAAAATTTTGACAATTAGTCCTGTGTCGGATATTTAGCCCATTTAGAATCTCCCCTTTTCTGTTTCAGAATGTCTTGCTTTGTGCATGTCCAATAATGTCCTCAAAACAATCTTAAACCTTTATTTTCAAACATGTGCTGCTCACCAAGTGATTAGTGGTCTGTTGTTGTTCCAAAACAATTACTATAGTGAAATAAAGTGTCTGTCACGTTTTATGTGGTATTTTGAACATTCTGGAACTATTTTTTTCAGCGAAGTAATACCACCTAGCATAACAAAAAACAGTAGGCCTATTTTGCTATGATAATTGTTTTGGAACATCAACTAAGGTTTAAGCTCATTAAAATTCTGGTGTTGATGATTCTATTTTATCCTAGACACTCCAGAAAAGGGGCTAAACGTGCTAAAAAGGGAACTTTCCCTTTAAATAAAGCCCCAGAGAGAAATGTGCTTGACAAGTTGGGACACCAGTGTTAACACAAAACCAGCACATACTGCTGTCCTTTGATAACGCTGAGCAAGTTACAGCTTTTGTTACAGGACTTCAATTTCAACTTCCACTTCCAGTATCATTGCAATGCGTTGCATTTGACCACAACACTAATTATTCAATTATTGAATTATTCAATGAAATGTCTATTGAGCACCATTTACGATGTTAGAATATTACAAAGATGAATTTTGACATTTCTGTTGTATCGTAAATCTTTTGTGTATTGAAAATCTTTGGCATCATGCTTCTCCTGTCCCTCAACCATCTTCTGTTTGTGTGTCTGTCTGTCGTTGTCTCTGTTCTGTCTTTCAGAGGACCATATTTCACCCCCGAAGCAATGCCATTGACAACTATATGGGATCCATGTTGATCGCCAGTTGCTTCTCTAAGTGCAAACATCTGCAACGGGTCAGTATTGGGCGTTCCAACACTGTAGTTATAACCAATGCCTTAGAGTCGCACTGTAGCTATAACCACTGTTTTGGAGACTCTCTGCAGCTTTGACCACTGCATTGTTGCTCACTGACCACTGATTTAGAGTCACCATGTACGTACTGTATGACTGCTGATTTAGAGTTAGACTGCAGCTATTACCACAGCTTTACAGTTGCACAGGATATACTTCTATGACCACTTGACCACTGCCTTACATTGCCAATAGCCCCTAAAGACTGCAACTGTCAGCTACAACTAATCCAAGGCATGGGAGTCGAACGCTCTAACCACTGAGCTAAAAGCCCAGGCTCCTTACTCAGCAGTTAGAAGCGCCCATTAAGGAGTTGTGAGGATTTACACATACTGCCACCAGCTAACTGAGCTAGTTGGCATCCATTACACTACTATGACCACTGCTCCATTGCCAGTTACTTTTCTGCACTGGGTCAGAAGCACTGAGAATTCCAAACACTGCAGCAGGCATATTCCTCACGTTACAGCAACTACCATATGACCACTGCTCAGTCAAACTGTAATGATCAGTGCTTCACATGACAGACATATGATGACATTTTATGTTCCTTGATGCCTTGAACAGGTGATGCTGTATGATAATACCACCCTTTACCAAGGCAACCGGGTTCGCAAGACAGACAGCGATTCATTCTGTGTCTTCAGCTGCCCAAATTTTGAACCCCTGCTCAAGCTGAAGTCTACGATCAGAGACAAGTGTGTGGAAGGTACAGTTGGCTATTTCCACAAAAAACTAACAATGAGTATAATTAATTCAATTTTTATGTGTTAATTAGCTTCCAGATATATCTATTCACAGTGCAAGAGTAATGCAAACTTTATCTCTACTTTAGTGATAAAATGCAGGCCTGCGACTCCAATGGCTCCTGAAATAATCCGAGCCAGATTATCCAAAGCCAAACAAAGCACTGATGTATACAATGTGAATGGAGACGTCCCTGATGTTAGGATCCTGAAGTTTTTCCCTGGGATCAAAGCAAAATTTGTAAGTCTATTTGAAGTCTACATGTGCAGTTTTATGAATTTCAAGCCAGTGAGTGAGACTACCGGTACAAAATGTCTCTCTTCTTTGTAGTTGGTTTGTAGATTCCAAGACTCCAAGACTGCCTTTTAGACACAAGACAGACATGTTGCAAATCAAAGATTGTGGCTTTTTAAACTTTTAGATTTTATGTTTTCCCTAACCTGAATTCCAGTTTAGACCTCCCCAACTCTCTGCCCTCTTAAAGGTGTCCGCTTTCCTGGATGGGGCTGATGGAGTCATCCTGGAGACCTTTGGTTCCGGAAACATCCCTGATGACCCAGAGCTGATCTCTGTCCTGGCAAAAGCTGATGGCAGAGGTGTGATCATAATGAACTGTACCCAGGTGTTCAGAGGGACAGTGCAGCCAATCTATGATGCTCAGTCGGTAAGATTCCACTATTCTCCTCGCTCTTACACTTGTCCACTATCTGTATCCTGTGTCATTTACGTAAGATGCCATATACATTTGAAAATAAACAACAAACAAACTGTTAATGATGATGATTCCAATGATCCTGTGGGGGAGGGGGCTAATAGAACATAATGATTACCGTAACATTCAGAGCTGGTTCTAGCCTTTTTGGTGCCCTAGGCCAGATTTGAGTGTTGCCCCCCCTTTTCTAAAAATATAAGAAAAAAAATGAAGAAAAGAAAGTAAGAAATTATATTTGGTGCCCTAGGCGACCGCCTCGTTTGTTTATGCCTAGAACCGGCCCTGGTAACATTATCATTAGTCCTTTCAGCCCTCATGGCAGTCTGTACTGACTCCTTCTCTTTCCCCAATGTCTCAGCCCCTCTGGAAGATAACCGTGCCAGGCTTTGACATCACCCCTGAAGCTGCCTTGGCCAAGATGATCTGGGTCCTCAAGATGATCCCTGACAAGGACACCAGGAAGAAGGTGGGCATCTTTCTTGTCCTTGTTGGGATTTCGCATTGTGTTAGCAGTACGCATTGTGTTAGCAGTACAGGGAATTCTGCCCTCTTGCATAGGACCTTGTTATCAGATATATACTGTAACATGTGGACCTATGTCAAGCATATGCAGGAACAGCATCATGTATACTATGCTTTACATAGGTTCCTGTGGCTACAGATATAGTGTGTTAGCCTGATTGCCATCGACTTTCAAAGCTCTGCGAGACTTTGGTCTGAACAAGAGACTGTATAACAAACGTTTCTCAAAGCGCATGGTTGACCCGCCTCCCTCAAATGCTTCAGTTTGCTACTGGTTGATGTTAGAAAATGCTGTGCCGAAGCAAAATCAATCACACCACTCTTTCCTCTGACCTATGTGACGTGAAGGGAACTGCTTGAACAGGACTGAGAGCCGTTGGAGCTGCTCAAAGTTGATTGGTTCCTGACCAAGCAGGTGGAGTTCAATATTTTTCAGGAACTCAGAAAACCTGTTTAGACTGTAGCTGGCCAGACCAGCGACAGCAACGCCGAAGGTGTTACGTCACTGGGAGGGCGGGCCAGGCTAATAATGTGTGGGACTGTGCCATGCAGGTTAATACTTCATGTATGTGTGTTAATTCGTTTTTGACCACAGTGTTCTTTTTCTCTGCTCATAGGTTCTTGAGTCCAGTATCTGTGGGGAGTCTAGTGCCCCTTGGCGTGAGGTGGGTAAATGCAGAATATGAATACAACAACACTGTGCTAACATGATTTTAATAAATTGCTCAATTGCCCCAGTGAAAATTTTGTCACTCTAGTTCGAACGTATACAATGTTATATTTCAAGCAACACTGACTAAGCAAGATAGAATATTATTTTGTAACTTAATATTAATTTTTCAAAATCGTTTCAGTGGTTCATCAACTCGTACAGTGCCAGGGCTCCCCACACCTAAGTAACGCACGGCGCATAGGGCACCAAAAATATGGGTTGTGAAAAATCATCACAATAGGCTACTAGTAACGATAGCCTATAAAATAATATTTTATATTAAGCATATTATGTCTTAAGCAGGAAAAGTTATAGAAATTGAAATAGACCACACTAGTCTAGTTAATCTCCGCAGAATGTCCTTGTCTACTAAAATTATGATTGCCCACGGCCACATTGTTATGAGAGTGAGTCAGAGCAATGAGAGTGTTTCAGGACCCTTCCGTTCACATTAGAATGGAGGATTCTGAAATTGAAAACGATTCCAAAAATGATTGCTGAGGTCAATTTAAAAAATTATCGCTGAGGTGGATGAATATAAAATCGTTGTGGAATGGAGATGCAAAACGTTCTAAAAACAAGAGTGGATGAAGATCGTTTGTATTGTGAATATGAATCTATAGGCAGCACAGCATAAAATAACCTTAACCCTTACCCTAAACCCCACTACCTGGAAGGCACCATTGAGGGCAAATAATACCAAAGATCGAATCTTGCTTGAACTTACATAGGGGGTCTACCAGGCAGGGGTAGAAATGTGGGACTATAGTACCTGACTTTGACGAAAGAAAGAAAAAAACTCTTAGAAATGTGAGAATATAGGGCTGTGGGAATATAGGGCCATGGCAGTGTTTCTCAAACTGTGGGGCGGGCCCCACTAGTGGGGGTAGACACATTACAGGTGGGGCGCGAGATGTCTATTTGTGATCGACCGATCGATCGCCTCACCATGCCTCCTGAATTCACCCATCACCTCTTTCAGATTACTGGTGGAGCATTCGTCAGATATGTGCACATGAAAGTAAATTGAGCTATGCAATGGTGTTATGTGCAAGTTGCTGTCGAGTGGTCGAGACAATTTCGGCTTTGAGACGAAATTTGACATGAAAATTCTAACATCCATCTACAGTCCTACCCACTTGGTTAAATATCTCAGGGCAGGTGGGGCGTGACAATTCTCAGCCTTCCATAGTGGGGAATGACAGAAAAAGTTTGAGAACCACTGGGCTATGGGAACATAGAGCTGTGGGAGCATAAACAAGCTCCCATGAAACCAGACGACCTGTTACGTTGGTTCCATACGTTGGTTCCAGGGACAACTGATGTAAATTAGCCTATGGCTACAATCAGGCTCAGTTATATATTGTGCATTGTCCCTGTTCAATAAACATATAAATAAAATAAAATATAAATAAATTGTGTTCCTTCAACTGAAGGCCACAGTCCAAATTCTTTACGACAGTAGTAATGGACAATTCCGCTTCCGAAATTTAGGGGAGAAATTCTTTGGTGTTGCTTTAAAAATTGAACTACACTATAATCACATAGTGTGTATGGCTTTCCATATCACCGGTCATCCACATTCATTCCAACTATCTACTGATCCCTCACATTATTCCACTGATTGTATTTGTGGTTTATTTTTCACAAATTAATAATATATTAATATTAATATATTGCCATTTCTCTTCTCTTCAGCTTCAGCTGGTATTTGGAACTGGGCAATAGATGGAGCATCTGAACCTACAAGTTGCAGTGTGTGGAATTGTGTGCACATTTTATCACATTACTTATAATTGGCAATTTTATAATGGGATGTAATATCATTTATTCAGGTGTTTTTTGCTGATACACATTGGATGTTATTAAATATATAAATAAAACTGCCTGGATTTGACTTTAAATCAATGAACTGAAGCATTAGTAAAAAATAATAACAATAAACCTATTTTGAAAGCTATATTGGAGTATGGTCTTAGCTTAGAACTGTACTCTATCCATATACAATATATGAAATTTGCCCTTTTATGTTCCAATGTGTACTGAATATAACATCACTGCATCAGGACGCCCTCACAGCCTGAAAATTTGAGCAAAGTCATGCAAGGTTGTAGCCTGACATAGCCCACCCATAATACTGCTGTTCATCCGTATTCATGGTCTGGAGGTTCTTTAACCTGATGCGATTATTCTGCGGGGGGAGGGCATTCACTTCTGGTTTGAAACGATTGGACAGCTCATATATTCAGCTTCGCTTATTGGTCGGTAGACTCTCTACTGAGTATTATGGGCGGGCTATGTCAGGCTAGCACGGCTGTGCAATAGTGGTTGATTTATTCCCCAAAATCTAATCTATTACATTGCTTTTTTTTGCTGGATTTTCTAAAAAATAGTGACAGATCGTAGGACATCAAAGGTGATAAAGAACATTTAACAGTACATGGAGAGGCAGACACAACTTTTTTGAGGTGGTTCCATTTATGCCAGGACACCACTGTGGTCAACCACCTCACAAGAGCTGAAACAGAGAGGATAAAAAGAAACCTGAGGATTTTTCTTAGACTTGTTAAAGGTAGGCTAATATAAGATTCGCTCCTTGAAGAATGTATGGGAAACCCAAGCAGGTTGTGTGGCCTGCAGTATATGAGGCCCTCATTTACTAAGACTAGGCTATTTGCGTTGCGTCTGTTTAACTGGCAGATACTTAAATTAATGTGTTAAACTGGAATTGATTAAAAATAAGGTTAACACTTTATGGTAAGGGTACATGAATTATCATGAATTCATGCATGAAATCATTCATGATTCATGCATTACTTCATCTCTGAATGTCTAATGAGTCATCAGGAATTAACATGAATTCATTGTTGGTCATTAATGACCTCCTGCCGAAATAGCACATGATCTTTATTTAGCAATAATTACTCTGGGTACATCATCATGAGCCACTACACCAACAATCTTAGATCGACATGGCATAAAACAAAATGGCCCAGCCTCTAATAAACACAATATGAAGAGAGCTAAATACAAATTTGAAAAGTGCTCCGAGAGCGCAGACCTCCGCCAAGGCAATGTGGTCACAGACACAATATAAATTTTAGATCATGTTCTGGGTCACCGATCACCACCAAAATCGAATCAGCTCTTTCTTGTCCCAATATACACATTGTCCGAAAATTTCATCCAAATCCGTGCAATACTTTGAGTTATCCTCGAACGCGACCGAAAACATAACCTCCTTGTCGGAGGTAACTATAACATAACTAAACTAAAACTGTCTCCACTCACTCAGCTCCTTGGTAAACTGAACTCCATCAAATGAAAGCACATTTATATTATGTGTGTTTACTTTATATCATCACAGATTAGCATAACTAAAAAGATCTAGCCGTCTTTATACGGTTTTAACATGAAGATCCTGCGTTTAAGTCACACTTCAGCAAAGCAGAAAAGATACTTACAATGTATTGCCCTCGAAAACAGTAATGCTCAATAAGACACATTAAGTTATGGAGCACAAAATGACAAACCAATGTGATGACTTGTCTCTTGCTACGAAACCAAGCAATAGCTTACTTTCAGCTATACCAGCAATGAGAAGTAGATGGCGCATGTGCATGTGCATGAAAGATAAATGATTAGAAACTATAAATCAACTAGCCTGGCTTGCGTGACCACATTCAGAAAACTAGAAAAGTGCTCAGAGAGCGCAGACCTCCACCAAGATATTAATTTTTCGTTTCAGTGGTTCATCAACTCGTACAGTGCCAGGTCTCCCCACACCTAAGTATCGCACTGCGCGTAGGGCACCAAACATTGAGGTTGTGAAAAATCATCACAATAGGCTACTAGTAACTATAGCCTATATATAAAATATGTCTTAAGCATGTTACTATGGAAAAAGTTGTACAAAAGTGTAATAGACCACACTAGTCAAGATAAAAGTTAATCTCCGGAGAATGTCCTTGTCTACTAAAATTATGATTGCCCACGGCCACATTGTTATGAGAGTGAGTCAGAGCAATGAAAGTGTTTCAGGACTAGGTCCACAGAGATTATTAAGACTGATGTTCAACTATGTAAAACTTTCTTTGCTATGTGCGCTGCATTACAAACATGTAGGCCAGGGGTCGGCAACCTTTTTGCCATGCTGTGCCATTTAGAAATTTTCATAATAGTTAGTGTGCCAGTAGGTGTCTTTAACTACCGGTATGTGAAATTAAATACTGGCTACATATTTAGATGGATATGGACATTGAGCAAATGTAAAACACCATTGCACTGTTTTATCCTCACAGACTTCAAGGTTTTAAAACACCCATAATATGAATTTCCCTCTCCCTCTCTTCCCATTAGATAACAACCATATAGGCAACAAATTCACAAAGTGGGCCTAACATCCAAAATCTGACAGTAGGCATGTTATTTATAGAGCCAATTGAAGATGGAACTGATAATAATAGCACAGATTGAAAAAAAAAAAACATAATAGGCTAAGTAACTTAATTAACAATAACCTGCCAATTTGAAATAGGCCTTGCCTTGTTAGAAAATAAATGTTTTGCCTAATAGTCAATGTGATCCCTGGCCCTGCTTCCCCTTACTTTGCTCTGAAATGTGCGGTTGGTAATTGGTCACTTTGGACGCATGTTTCGGAATGCACCGCTGTCAGACGACTTCGGGAGGGGGAAAGGACATAACGTTACTTCATGTGCGAAAATATCTGTTCACGCAGATAGGTTGATCCGAACACTGACATTAAAGCCAGTGCAATATAGCCTGACATAGCCCGACCATAATACTGCTGTTCATCCGATGAACATTCGTATTATGGGCGGGCTATGTCAGGGTAAGTGTGATATTGCGCAGACAGCTGAACTTTTCGGTAAAGATGCTCAGCAGGCGTAAATGATGTTGGCCCTGCGATGTGTTTTGTAAGTCAATTGAACTTGCTCACCCACAATGTTGAGCTCTTCAACTCAATCAGCTGCATGTCCATATGTGCCCAACCACTCTATCAGAGCCAAATAAATTTCATGTCCGTCAAAACTGGTTTCATCAAGGAAGAGAACACTGCGCTATAGCCTACTTCTGAAAGTCCCTAAAGCGCTCTGCGAACTCTGACTGAAGCTGGCGCGTATTCGCAGATATGTGTCAATGTGGTTGGAAGTAGCCTAAACTCCCTTGTGTGTCTGAAATAACTTATCGTTCCTATCTGCTTGATCTTTGAAAGTCTTTTCGCGCTTTGTCTCGTAATGACGTCTAACATTGTATGTTCGACACGCAACACTTACAAAACATAAGTGCACCCAGCACAAATATTCTGCGGTCCAGGAAGAGTGGAAGGCCCGACCTGTCGGCTTCTTTGCCATCTTAGCAATGCATCAATGGGGCACATCTAGTGGGAAAAATAAATATGGGGAGGGGGGCGCTATTGCTGCATAGTGTTTTTTTAAGGTCAATGACATTTCATCATATGTCTGAACATTTTTAATGTATTAAATTATTAGGGTAGTGCCACTGGAAATTCCTTGGCGTGCCACTCGTGCCTAGGGTTGCCAACCCCTGATGTAGGCTATTATCTGAAAAAATGGTGTTAGCAAGCCATTTCAGATCAGTCTGCAAACATAGTTTAGACATAGTTTGATAGCCCGTTTTTGTGGCATGACGCGAAAAATTCAAGCATTTTTAAGTCATAACCTCAAGATACAGAGAGAGGTTATACTGAAGAGCAAATTTGTGTGACAGCTCCAGAAAACCGTCTCTTGTAAAATTTCATCATTAAATACACCCTAATCATTATATATTTTTTTTGAATTTCAAGAAATCATTCATTCAAAGATCATTCATAACAAGAAAGAAATATTTATTTTAATTCCTGATGGTTCATACAGGGATGGAGTGCATTAACCCTTAATTAATTCATGTAGGAAGTCATGATAAATCATTAACTCTTTGAAGGCTAACCGTCTTTCCTTTTCAGAAACCAGTGGATCAGGACAAGAACATCAGTAGCAAAGAGAAGAGCACATACACAAAGAACTGTAATGATGGTTCCTGCAAGGGAAAGCACAAGGGTGAGGTTTTAATTGAAATAGAACCAGATTCAAAATGACTTACACACTTTCTTCTTTAACTGTACAGTTGTCTGACTATAATCTGATAAGATATCTAACCACACTAAACGCCCACCCACATAGAAAGCAGAGACAGAGCGATAAGGAAAGCTACATCCTGTATGAAATAGTTTGCTTGATGCACTCACCACAGAAAGGCCAGCTGACGTAGACATACCAGCTGACGTAGTCTTCCAGCTTACTGGATTACTGAAGTTGCAGGTGAATTCTGAATTTTGATCTACAGAGCTCTTGTCTACAGTCCACACGCCTCCACTGTTCACGTTGCCTTTGTTATCTGTCCAGGAGTACTGAGTGTATTCATTCTCCTCTCCCTTACACTTCAGGGCGCAGATGGTGGAATTGCACTCTGTAGTGACGTTAGGTCTAGAAACAGGATCTGTTGAGAAAATATCAGTTTTATTGAAAAGGCTGTTCTAAGAAGTGAAACAAATAAACTTAGGCCTACCTGGTCATACAAACCTTTAGTACACTTTTAGATCTCTCATAACCATAACTACTTGGTCTAAATCCCCAATCCACAGCCGCAATGGTAGATTCATTTTAGTTAAAACAAGCATTTCAGCTCTTTCTCCTCTTTTCATTCAAAAACTTCAGAAATTGTGCAAAACAGTTGCTCACTCTCTACATCCAAGGAGCACATGGGTTATTTTGTGACTGTGACTGTGTATGTTTGTTGACACCCCAGTAGTGGTATGGGCTGTCAGAGGTAAGGATTGCTTCATTATTTTAGTTCCAGTATCTGAGTCACCTTCTCTAGATCGGCTGTGATCAAATGGTGCTAAAACAATGCTTTTTTTTCCCGGCAAGACCCACTGGTTTGCAATCGGTGTTGTTGGCCTTTATGGACATAAACGTATGCACAGGGCTCGTTTCTGATCCAGAAGGCTTTGTACCATCAAGTAGGAGCTATTCCACCTGGTTTCCACATCTTCTGGTAGACGTTTGGCTCCATTGGATCCGGATCTGAGCGTCTTGATTTGTATTTGATTTAAATGCTTAAAATGCCCCACAGTCTACAACTAGGATTTATAATAGGATTAGGCTAGGATTTAGAATAACATGCACTTTGCTCAAGGAATACGGCACGTATCTAGTATTTCTTAGCTGTCTAAATCATGTTGCCAGCATGTGAGCAATGAAAGTTTTTTGCTTGATGCATCGCGCAGTGAGGAGGAGTGCAACTTTTGTCCGACTAATGAACGATGAATCTTAAGAGACATAGGATATAAATCGGAGCTCCAGATGTCTGTTGTAAAGCTCTTTGTGTCCACCTCTTTAATCTCTTTTGTAAAGCTGTACTTATTGATGACCAATCAATCTACATATTGTATTTTGTCAATATTACCATATGGTCATTATCTGATCCAGATATATTAATTCTGTACCTCAGGACAGGAAATAATACATCTGTTGTAATGAAGAATCTATCTCTATATTGCAACTTACCGAGAACAATAAGGTGAAATTCCTTGTTAATCTCGTCGTTCACCTCCAATGAATAATTCCCATTATGTTTTGCCTGCAGATTTGAGATGCTTAAGCTCCATGCTGAATATTTCAAAACAGCATTATACATCCATGACCCATAGTATGTCCCATTCCTGTCACCCTCAAGCCATTGAGCAACATTTTCCTTGCCATATTTCCAGTAGATGGAGGTAACTTTTATTGCTGTGGGCTGTTGCTTCAACTCAATAGACCCACCTCTCAGGCCATATACGACATCTTTGGGAATGCCTGGGGAAGAATATGAGAGAAAACATTTTAACATGGGCTTATTCTACAGACCTTTCCTAACCTGTCTGGACTTAATTCAGGACTTGGTAAGGTATGACTCAGCCATACTACTAGTAGTAGTCCTTTTCCATTAAATGTAATCTGTAATTGATATGGATGTTTTGTACCACAATCTTGGTGCATAATATGGTCTATTCCTGTAGTTAATGCAGTTTTGATATATAGTGTTTTCTGTTAATGTCTTTGGTAACGCTTTAATTTACAGCCCGTGAAGTACTGGGTAAGTATTAGGTAAGAATGGTGTAACAAAAAAGTATCAAGGGATAAATTACTGAGTACTTACAGCGTAAATTTGCTGGAATAACACACGTTCACGCTTTATTTTACAGCCCAAGTACTGGGTAAGTACAGTAAGTAAGAACAACGTAACAAAACAGAATTTAACGTGTAATATTGCCAGAATTGCAAAATAAGTGTGGGGTAGCCTGGATGCAGAAGTGTATAGCCAGTGTAAGCCAGGGTTGGATCAACTTGAACGCACTTTATTTTACGGCCCCTGCATCCAATATTAGGGTGTAGTTACAAGTAGTTTTGGGGTTTCCATGGTTCTTATTCTTTACTTTTCAGTAGGTTATAGCCTACCCAAGTGGTGTGACATGCATAGGCTGAGGCAGCGATTTGACAAAGATACCAGTTATTTACAACATGGAAAATGAAATGAATTATTCCCTCGCATGAAATGAAAGGTCTAAACGAAGAGGCTCACAACAGCCTCCTTACCGTGAGAGCTACCGACATGACAGAAAATAATTCTGTTCATCAACAACAGCAAGGGTTACCATGTCTTCTTATAAATTAAAGAAAAATTAAAGCAGTTTCTGAAATCACTCATTGCTTTCACAACACAGCCCCAGAGGAATCCAATGCACCCTGTCCCCTGAGTTGGAAGGCCTTCACTTTGCAAGCGATCTTGCATTTACCTTTTGATATCCCATTTGAAGGTCTATAAAATATAGCCTGCAAACAAACATGCTCCTACACAACCTCGGTGTCAAGACTGTCCTTCGTTGTTTCAGAGAGTTCAATATGTGAGATCTATAGAGACATGAGGAGACTTGAGTCTTCCACAACAGATGGCCCTGAAGAATTTGCTCAATCCTTTGGCCCAACAAAACATCCAATTAATAACAACAGCACATGAAAACCAGTAGTCAGAGCGTTTACATGTTGTGAAGATGCTGCATGCCATCTTCACTAATGTTGGACACTATGTTTTAAAATGCATTCTGCACATGTCTTGTCTTAGACTGTTGAGTTGTAATTGAGTTGAATTGTCTGCAGGTGGGGTTGATTAGTTGATTGAGCTCCACCCACCTGAGTGCTCTTTTAAAAGGCCTGAGTTTGGAAGTGATCAAAGGCTTGAGATTTTGGAATGTGCATGTTTTTGGAAGTCTGTTAATATTAAAAAAGCTACATTTTCTACAGTATTTTGAGTTATTTTGACTAACATCGGAACAAGTTCTGGAGATTTTTCATGCACTTCCCACCATGCTTTCAGTTCCTATTTACAATTTCACTTCCACTGTTGGTTGGGCATATATTGCACAACCACCTCTGCACAAAATCTCTGTGTTAGTAGACTGTTTTATTTTGCACAAAAAATAAGTTTTTATTGTGTACCACTTCTTTAACCAATTTAGATTCTTGTGAAGAATATGACAACAGTCTTGGTCCATCCTAACACTGCATGCTGCATATGGTGCATTTCCTGTGCACAATGTCACCGCTTTATTTCCTGTAGCGACTCTCTCTTCCAAAAATACACTTAGCCTTATCCTCCTTACCACTCAGAAAATTGAAGAATGGTGAGTATCTGAGACCATTATGGAAGTTATTTGGTCTTTGTCATGTATTCTTGATGTCAGTTAACTATATTTTGTTTATCAGAATGAAGCTTTTTGGTTAATAAATCTGCTGGTAAATCCAGTCCTTATTTACTTGATGTTTATTTATTTTTATGTCTCAAAAGAGACAATTGTTTCAGCTTTAAATTAGCCAAGTTTGCAACAAGTGTTGATATGAAAAGGCACAGTTCTCATCTTGTCTGACAGTTATGATTAAATAACAAAAATGCTTTTCCTGCTAGGACTTTTTACTGTAAACATGGAGGCTATTGAAGACTTTTTTTCTTTCTGTCACTCCTAAAAGCGGTCCTTTCTATCAGTTTCTAACAGTTTAGGATAGGCCAAATCTACTAGAGTTGATATGAGAAGGCCCAATTCCCATCCCATATGACAATTATGATTTTTTTTTTTAAACTTCTCAATCTCAATTTGCTATTTTTTTTTCTGTGGAAAAACAATAATAAACTTACCTTCTGTCATTGAAAAGAAAATCAGAAGAAAATAAATGACTACCATTGTAATGCTAATATGCTGTCCTTGCTGCTACTACTTTCAAAATGACACATGACGATAGAGAAAAAGCTGGTAAGCAGCTAACCACTTCCTTTTCTTTCTTAAACTGTAGAGACTCATTTGCACCCACGAGTAACTACCAGCTAAACAAAGCAACTTCACACATAGGCTACAGTATCATTGCTACAAAGCAACTCCACACATAGGCTACAGTATCATTGAGGGATGTCTAGGCAAAGTGAATTCATTACTCTGCAGACACTGATTATTACATGCAAATCACATGCCCTCAGTAGTCGAGTTGTAAAATAAAAAGAAGGGGGATGGTGGATTTTATCATTTGGAACGGCTATTTTGTGTCGATGAGCGCCCATGGTGGGGTCACTTGTACAGAGTGCATAGGCCTCGTGGACACGCGCACACAAGCGTACAATTTATGCTTTATTAATCAGATGTTATAAATCTATTTGTCAACTGAAGGACAGGAGTTTGTTGAGGAGTTTGTTTCAACAGAGGGCTCTACTTTGGCAATTGTAAAGATTTAAAGACTGCACAGGAAATCAACATTTTTTGCATTTCAAAATTGTTGAATGTGAGGTCCATGTTATATACCTCTGCCCCTTTTTTATGACTCAGGAATGATGAAACATTACTAGAATTACCCATTCATATACCAATATGTTTTTTTATTCATACATGTGTTTATTTAGTTAACTGAAAAAAAAATAAAAAGAAAGAAGGTGATTGTTTAATATTTGGAATTTTAGTCACTGTGCTAACTTACTCTGTACATTACTCTGTACATGGAGGCTACACTTGCCATGTGCAAGGCTCTTAATGTCCTGTGCAAGTCTTGGCCAAGTTTAAAATGATTGCTATAAGGCAAATGCATTTTTATAATCAGCCCAATGTTGGAGAATGAGAATAATAATATCAAGTAATGTTACTTTCACGTGATCAGAGTTAAGAGCATTAGATGAACTTTGCAATGTTTTTTTTTTTTTTTTTCTTATGGGATTTGCGCGTATGCGTGCGAGTAAAATGCGTTCGGTAAGGGGAGCAGCACAGAGGAGTGTTCTGTGTCTGTCACAGGGGGATGATTTTAAATTGTCACAGATAATGGATGAGAGACAGACGACGTGTAGGGAAAAACAAATATTTTCCATAGGTGAACTGAAAGATGACGGGCCTACCTGTCAACTGCGTGCGTCTCTCTGAAAGCCTTAGCTGCAGAGCCTCAAAAAGGACAAATGCCCGCTGTAATTCCGGAGGTTTGGACACCCTTTTTTCGTGTGACCGGCCTGTACGTTATAGATAGTGTACAGTAGACAAGCTTTATATTGCAAATATGCTTGTGGATCGCCAGACACCTTCATGCCATGTAGTAAATGACCGGCAAGAAAACAGTGGTACCGTTTTGAAAGTGAAACCAAAAAATCTCCGATTGGCCCGGAATCTTTGATTGCGGTGACTGAAACGTTTGTTTAAGTGAAGCGCATAAATAAATGCAAAGCCTCTAATGTTGAAATGGTAGTAGGCTAATATTTCCAGTATTAAAATAATTGTAATTTTCACATTAACTAATAAAATGGAACAAGGGATGGTATGGGGGGATGGCCGTTTAAGAAGGGGGATGATTTAAAAATTTTATTTCAGAAGGGGGATGCCGTTCCCCTTCATCCCCCTCAACTCGAGTACTGCATGCCCTTATTAATATGTACTAATGGCTCTCTACATAATGTAAAATAAATGGTGTCTTTATACAATTGAAGGCATATTCTTTTCATACATGTTGACAGTAAGTATGGCTAAAATTGAAATGCAATAAAACTGAACATACTGTACATTACATTCCAAGGCAAAATGTGACCCACTACATCCAACCACCTGCAGTCATCAGGGGTCACTTGTGGGCTACTAGGCCTGCAATACAAAACACTGCTTGAAACAAGGAACATACCATTTTTTTGGGAAAAAAAACCTTTACTTGAGTTAAATGATTAAGCTTTACATTTCTCTAGTTCATCCAGTCATTCTCTCTGTCTGAAAATGTCAGATTGGTCAACAGGCTATGCATTACCAATATCACTAAATTATATGGATGCTAATGCATTTGACCTAGCTCTTTCCAGGGCACCTCGCCAAATTCCCCAACAGTTGAGGAACACTTCTAACACTGTACAACAGTTTCCCCACACATTTTAAGAAAGTTCTGGGGCTATACTAAAACTTTTGAGTCATTGACAGACTGATCATTTTGGGCCTGAGCCATGCACTGACACGAGCCTGTGAGATGTAGTGATTTATCTCTCAGGCCTAATGGGATTCACAGGAACCAAAGAGCAGAGAGGAGCTTCGCTGCTGCCACTGCCATAAAACAAGCCTGCTGGGAGCTCCACTCAGACAGGAATGACTCTGCCCCCATCTCACTGCCTCTATGAAATGAAGGACAATTACTGATACAGCACATCCCATAATACCACCACTGCAGAGGTCTCTCTCTCTCTCTCTCTCTCTCTCTCTCTCTCTCTCTCTCTCATTACGTACTGTCGGCCTGCTCGTTTGTCATAACTTAGTGTGGTGATGGCACTTGTCAGACAGTGATTATTGCAGTTGTAGTACTCTGTGGGAAGGTAAACTATTGTTAATTTTTTTCTGACATTTTACCAAGGGACATCTTATAACGTACAAATTGAGTGATATGAAGGGTAATTAATTACTGATAATAACTGTTAGTGAGACCAGCCTTTAAATGCTCTTGTCACCTTGGCACACTATGGTGATGGAACATTGAAAATGGATTGAATGATCTCACTCAGAACACGTTACTGTGAAATGAAAACACTTTGGTCTTGCTTAGTATTAGACATTACACAGTGCAATTTTTGTCATGTTGATCTTTGTAGTTTTTTTTAAAACTATTTTTGTTTTAGATTTTTTTTAAGCAGCAGATGTATGTGGAGATGTAGTTTCTGAATTAGTGTGTGAATACTTATTGTAAGGTCATAGTCATGCTGCCTAGGGTAAAATTCATTCATCACTGTATGCTTAAGGCTTTGGATTTCTATACAGAAAGTCTTCATCAATGAAATGAGAACACAGAAGGACATTCGGGAGGCTTCGTTGACATTGAATAAATATGGCAAAGTAGCAAGAAGTTCTCCATGAACATATGCATATTAATGATGTTCCTGGTCATGATTGTACTGCTAAGGAGCACAGTAATTGCTTTGAGACTAAAGAGAGCAAGATGTGTCCCTTTGAATTTTACTTTCTTCTTTTTTTTTTTTTTTGTAAAACAAACTGGAAACCTAATTTGGCGACATGAATTAGTAATGTTTGGCTAGACCCAGGGGTGATTTCCAAATGTTCACGATAATGACAAGATATCAAACACGGATCATTATAATACAAGTTACTGTTCCGAGAAAGTCACTTCATATGCTGAATACTGATACTTGAACATGTGAAACAGTATTTTTTCCCCTGTCAGCTAAAAAGCTCCATTCCAGCCCTGAACTACTTAGAGCTGGACACTGTTCAGGATTGTGTGTTTTATCTTGGGTTTCACTGCTTCTGGAGGCAGACGAGTCATTTGGAACCTTGTATCTGGTTTGAACCTGATACACTCTGGCCCAGTATATATGTCCTTGAATGAGATTTGCACCCCAACAATCTTGGACAGGTTAGTGTGTTGCATGCCGCTTCTGTCGTGTGTGTGAGTGTGTGTGTAAATGGTAGCATGTGAAGGCTGAGCTTGCAAAGCACTTCAGAGAAAGGGATGTGAAAAGCACTTTAAAGAAAAGAACTGGAACGCACTTTAGAGAAAGAGAAAAGCATGTAGGCCTACGTACATACAGTGCATTCATTGTGTGTTGTGTGTTTCAGGAGTTACATTGAGCATGTTTACTTTAAACACTTTAAACACACTGGCAACATGTAGACTAAAAGGCTGCCCACCTGACCATTTTATTGTTCACATTTCTTTGAAACCAAGCTTTTCAAATGTTACATGTGTAGTATTTTTGAGGGCCAATGCCACTTTCCTCCTTACCTCAGCTTGACTAATGATGTGATTGGTCTACACACATTTCTCATGTAACATCACAACATGGACGAGAGAGAGAGAGAGAGAGAGAGAGAGAGAGAGAGAGAGAGAGAGAGATCCCCTCTTACAGAAAGACCATGCTGTTCCAGCTGGCTTTCCTTGCCTGAAATGGTGAGTTTAATTAGTCTATCTCTGGGCCTTTTCAATGGCTGGTTTTGTGCTCTTTCACAGGTCCCCATTTGCTTCATAGCCTGTCTGGGCTGTTTTCTAGCCTGCTGTGTGAAAACGCTTCATTACCAGGGGGAACGCCAGGGAGCAGGCAGGCCACTAAAGCAGCTTGGCGTGATGAGAGCTGGAGCGATGCCAGTCTGCAGACACAACAGTGCCCTGGAACTCTGTGCACTGTGCCCCTTTCTCCCACCAGCAGGGGCAATAACGCTGTGCTGGCATTTCCTCATCAGTAAGCTGTGGAGATGTGCCCTCTTTTATCGTGAGGGGGTATCGCTTGCACCACTGTGACGTGAAAGGTTAAGAACACAACAAGAGTTTTGATACATAGTACATTTTTTTACATCAAGTTTTTAGGCATTTATTCAGAGAAATATTGTGTTTTTTACAGAAAGCATATTCAAACTTTTTTGCATCCTACTGAATGATTGGGTCAACACAACACACACCCAATCACATACTCTTTCTTCCAAAATGTAAACACAAGCACATATTGAAACACACACACACACACACACACACACACACACACACACACACACACACACACACACACACACACACACACACACACACACACACACACACACACACACACACACACGCACGCACTACCAACAACATGGGAAGCCCACCACCACTTTGGTTTCCTGCACTGGAACCATTACACTGATTTCAAATTCTGCTTTAAGCAGCATGGCCTACAACCCTGCCCCAGGCTACAGGTCAATGACAAAATCAGCCCAGTATTTACCAGTGGGAGGGGAGGTCATGCTACAAGGCTGCCATGACCAAAATGCCAACTCAATTATGTGTGTGCAATTTGACCACTAGATGGCACCCTAAGCCTTCTAAAAGCAGGCCAGCCGCTCCCTCATACAATAGGCACAAAGGCCCTGTCTTTGGAGATGCTGTGCTGTAGAGAACTGTACTGCAGCGTAATGAATCTGCATTCTTATTCTCACTTTAATCAGCAGCTTTTATGGAACAAAAACTGCATGTATTATAGTCTCCAAAGGATGTCTTTTAGCCTTCTCAAATAGTTTGAGCTTTCGAATAACACCCTGCACATTCTGCTCATGGGTTTCACCTGTTGTGATGTTGCTATCTGCCTAATCACTGTTGTTTCATCAGGTGAATATGTTTGCTAATTGAATGATCAGTATCTCAGATAAGATAAGAGGACTCTGAGTAGGCTGCTCTCTATTATGGACAAGAAACGCCACCCACTGCACACCACTTCTTCCAAAGAGAAAGGCAGGTTCAGTAGTTGGCTCCTTTCCCTGTCAAGTAAAACAGACAGACTATGCAGTTCCTTTATACCTAGGGCCATACAGCTCTTCAATTCCACTCAGAAATGGATGGATATGGAAACATTTCCACCAGTCTTCCACATTGATTGTACTGTAATGGAACAACATTTACTGATTCAGTCATTTCTTCTTTTTATCCATTTGGTGTATGTATCCATTATTTTTTGCATATGTCCATATGTTATGCCAAGTTGTATGTTTGATGTTTTAATTCTCTACTTAACACCATAATTTCTTTCGGAATAAAATAAAAGTATTTTTTTTTATCTCTATCTATCTATCTTTGGTCAGACTGGTGACCATGAGCTTCAGACCAACCAGTAGTGTTGTAGTGATAATGGATAATGGAAGCATCCTTGTAGCCTTTTGAATTGCCATTGCAACAGGCTTTCTTTCGCATAGCCAGGTAAATGGAGTAGTGGTAGTGGAAGGGCTGCTGGTCGCAATCTCTGCAGTACATAGTATATTACGGAACTGAAAAAGTACTAGAAACAGAAAAGTGCAACTGAACGTGGACTAAAGTGTGGGGGTTCAGCTGATTTCAGGGCTGAAACACAAAGGATAGCACAGGTACTATTACCTGTGCCTTAAACCCAGAATATGACACATTTGATTTGGATGATGCGCCAGAGTCGGGTTAAGTAAATCCTTTGCCTCATTAAATTTTTTTAACAAGTTTACAGCTTTACAGTATATCATTTCTTTTGACGATCAGTATTTATTTGTTTGGTTATTAAAAAATCCATTGTGACAGCAAAGCTTGGTTAACAGTGCTTGAGGATGTGCCATTTGACTTACTTAACTATCAAATAATTCACTCAGTCACTCCTCATACACTTTACAGACTTAGCTTAGTGGGTCTGTCTAGTTGGCCTGAAAGGTTAATCCTGACTACCAATGCAAAACCTCACCTTGCTGATGACAGGGAGGGAAATTTGCGTTGTTCTAGGTCATGTGATTACACTTGTAGTTGTCAGTCAGTGTCAGAAGAGGGAATGAATGAAGATGTGCATTATTCATGGTGCAGCTGTCATTTAAACGTTTTGCAAGGAGACGCAAATGAATTTAGAAGTAAATGACGTGGAGTGAAGTGGTAGAATACGGTTCATCTCTTTCCTGGGTTAGTGAATCCACACACACACACACACACACACACACACACACACACACACACACACACACACACACACACACACACACAAACTCTATACCTGTCAGTCCATCATCTTCCCTGAGACAGACAGCCAGCGTTATTGATCTTACAGGATGTGCAGTGGGCAGCCAAGGCCTTGCATTTAGTTCAGTCGAAAAGAAAGAAAAGGCAGGGAATGAAGACTGTGGGGGAATAAAAGCTAGAAAGAAAGAGTGAAAAAGAAACACCGTCATGTTCACCTGCGGAGCAATGGTTGTCGGCCAAGGCTGAGGTGATGAAAAATAAGAGGGATTGCACAAAGGCATTGAATGAGCACATTGAATTACTTGTGTCAATACTTCAAACCCCACTGAGTATGTCGCTCAGTCAAAGGACTGCCCTTGTGAAGTTTTCTCTATACGGGCTACTCTATACAGTCAGCATACAGCATGCATGGCCAAACCTAAGCAAATATTCCAGAGCAAATATTTCCTTCTTCTATGTGATCCTTTCATCATGTTTTGAAATCAAACAGATTGGTCCACAAATCTAGCCTAGAACTCGAGACGTACTCTAGCGGTAGCTAATCGCATTTACTCAGTGAGTACTGTATGTCTACAGCCATAGGTTGACATCAAAGATGTCTGAGCTGTTTAAATTCAAATGCAACGCTCCAGGATGTATTCAGACATTGTCGTGTTTAAATCACAAAGTTCTGAACAGGGAGTCATTGAGAAGGCTTTGTGTTGTTTGAACCGGCTTGTTAGTTGCGCTGAGGTTTTAGCCTTCTTACCCGAGACTCTATCACTTGTGGCCAGACTATACATTTTGTGAAGCGCCTAAGAGCTGAAAGCCCCATGGAGTGACACCACACCTCCAAGCTCACCTCACCTCTGGCAGCATTTATGCTTTTATGGAATTAATTGAAGGAGAAAAAAAGTAATCAGAATCAGTAAATAAGTGTCAAGGGTCATTGAATACTGTATGTAGGAAAAAAGAAACAGAAAATTTTATGCAGATATTACAAATGAAGCAATAACTAATGTTACAGTAACTGAATGGGAAATTAAATTGAAAGTAAATTACTGTGCCTTATTCAGCTATATGTTATATCATTTTTTTTTCCAATTTTTGACTGCATTGTGCCCTTGAACAACAGCTGTAGGCCTATGGATGGATTCACATCAGATTTCTCTTTTAAACCCCACTGATTGTGTGGGGAAGGGAAGAGCTTCCAATATAGCCACTGTGAAGATATCTGAAAGATATTAATAAATAATATAGCCACTGTGAAGATATCTGAAATGCTGCAGCAAGATTCATTGTCCTTCACTGCTACTAATATATCCACACCTTTCAGCCGGGAAATGATTGAAAGTGCTTTGTCAATTTTTGTTTTCTTATTTTAGTTGAAACATACCAAAACAGAATGATAAAAAACAACCATTTGCTGGTCTGAGCTACAGTATATGTCGTGTGCAAGCCAGTTATCATGTCAGCCCTCTTGTAATACCATGTTCTACCACTTATGGTCGCAATATTACTCAAATACAATGAAAGTCTATGGGAAAAAATATAGTGTGGTTGCAGTGTTGTTAAGCACAAAGCCTATAGACCAATGGCAACTTGCTACAGGATCATAGTTTCCATAACAACACACAGACAAACTAGCATGTTGGCTAAATAAACACAATTACCCCAATAGGCTAAATGGCAAACTGTCCAAAAAATTGTAGTCATTTTTGTGACTTTCTATGACTGAAGTTGAGCAGACACTGCTGCTCCATTGAGGAAGACAATGAGCATTTCTCTCCATCTCCATTGACCAAACCTCAGTCCTGACGTCTAGGCTGGCATGTTAGAGTGACATTGTGTCTCTCTCGATCTTCAGTCTGAAATGGCCTTAGGTACATAAGTTTAGGTAAAAACTGAGTAGAGTGACAAAAGTGACAATTTATTGTCAATGTCCTCAGTCGTCAACATACCCAAAGTTCTCTTGCTTGATTTTTTCTTCAATAAAACCATACCACCTTTGCAATGCAATAGAAATGCAATAGAAATGCAGGAAGTCACTCAGACTTACCATGGTTAAGGGGATTTAGCAGTGTCATGCCTAACAGACTAACAATAACCCGTCTGTCTTTAGATGTGTGTTTGTGAGTGTGTTTGTAGCCTATATACAACTAAGCAACGTCCACGCAAAGCATGGGCTACATGCTCTATTCCTTCATCCTCAAAGCTGTGACCCTGTGGTAGGACACTCTATGTGTGTATCAATTACCAATGAGCCCCAGCCCTCTCTCCACCTCAAGGCGTCCGAATAGGGATGAAAACAAAAAGGAAATGTCAATACCATTTGTGTCATTGAAACCCAACTCCGAGGCAGGGCGAAAGCCTTCTACAGCTTATTAACCCTGAGACTATGCGTGACAACAATAAGAAGGTGGCCGGCTGTCGTCACAGCATTCTTTAAGGTTCTTGTATAGGCAGGCTGAGGGAGAGATGGACGTTTGTCTGTGTTAATTAGCGGGGTCGTAGTCTATACTCACCGGCGAGGGGTGACGGGTCCTCGCCACTGCGACGACCATCGGGTTTTGCCACCTCTTTGTAAACAGGTACTGAGATGGAGGATTAGCCAGGCTTATGCTGCGCTATGCTTCTCACTGCCAAGGTTAAATGAGCACCTTGCAACCTCCACATGCATACGTGCACACACACACACACACACACACACACACACACTCTATCCTAAATCCCCCTGCATTTGATTTATGTATTTTTCATGTAGTGCAGGGATGACTTGGCTCCCAGATGCGGTGGGGTGGATTTATCCAGAAGGGCCCTCAGGACTGTGCAAGGAAGTTTCATTTCCTATATGTTGTGTGGCACGGTGTGGATATGTATGTGAGTGTGCTTGTTTGTTTGAGGTGTGTGTGTGTGTGTGTGTGCGTGTGTGTGTGTGTGTGTGTGTGTGTGTGTGTGTGTGTGTGTGCGTGCGTGTGTCTGTGTGTGTGTGTGTGTGTACAGTATGTTTGTGTGTGGGTTGTCAGTAGCCCCTATCTGCTCTGATGGCTGCAAATACTGCAGAAAAACTGACTGGAATCAATCTTAAATGGCTGTGTCACTGGCCAATATGTAAACATGCAAACTCTTTTTCTATATTCTTCCACTGGGTATAAATCTATGTGTATTTAGTGGGTTATATTGACACATTCACAAATATGGGGACAGAGGACGTATAGGTCTTTTTTTATGTTTAAACACTATGCCATCGTTACCAAGAGAGGAAGAAATCAAAGAGCAGGCCTTCAGCACATACTCACTAATAAGAATCCAAATGAGTACTTTGTCCATTTAGATCACATAAGAGACTCTGAGTGAGGTTGTATCAAAGACATGACGGCACTTAACAGAAGGACCACAACCGCAAGGCTCACATCTAGCTGTGCTTCTCTTTAAGAGAATAAATTCCTCTCAGTCTGAGATGCTGCTGGAGAGGACTGCAAAAGTGTTCAAATACAATGAAAGACCTTGTGTAAACTCAGAAATTCAATCAGTGAATTTGTATGGACCACAGTTTAAATGTTTGGTAACTTTTTACTTGACGGTTGAGTACATGACACATCCATAGCAGTGGTCATAAATTCTTTTCATGACTGTTTCCTAAGACATGACTTAGTATACTATTCACTAGTCGCCTGATCATGTCATCTCTAAATAATTTAGGAATATCTTATTAAGTCTACTTCAAATGTCACGTTACCGTACAGAAGTACAGAAGTATTCATAATCGCATCTGAGTTTAACACGAGAAGTAAAGTACATAGAGATGCCCTCGGAATGGTTGGACATTAAGAGTGGGCAAGGTAGCAAAATATTAATTCATCTCGAGGAGAGTTTATTTTATCTTATGAAACATTTAAACATTTACATTTACAGGTGTTTTTTTTTACACTGGATTTGGCCATTACTCTGATGTGACTGAGAACGTCAGTGCTGCTTTTAGTCTGTTTGACAAGCAAGCCATGTAAGCAGCACTGGATAAATAAATAATAAAATAATACATGTAATAGTAAGTGATATCCAGTCTGACTTGCACAGACGCCAATCACATTTTAGTAGATCATAAATACAAATAGATCTGTGCAGTTTCTGCAGAATGCTTTCCAAAAACATTACCGTAATTTCCAGACTATTAGCCGCGGCTTATGCATTGATTTTGCAAAATTTCTTCTGCTATGATGTTAAAATGGAGGGGCATTTACACAATGCGGCTTATATGCGGGAAATTACTGTACATATGTCTGTAGTCAAAAAGAGGCCTGTTAACATTTAAACTTCTCTCTGACTGTGCTATAGGTACATATGTAAAGTACAAATTAGGTTGGGCCAAAATGTGTTCAAACAAAGTGGAAAACACCTGTGTTAGTCATTAGTTGTGGTTATCTTACTGTCCTTCACATTACACACAAACACACACACACACACACACACACACACACACACACACACACACACGTGTCTTCTTCTACCTGTGCTTGCCTTTTCTCTTACCTTACTTCTCTTACCTATAGGTTGACAGTGTTAGCACTGGCCTGACTCAGTTTGTGGGTACAGTATACAGTACATCGGACGGCCAAGTTGGAGAGGCCTGTGCCTCTCCGCTACTCGACGGAGCATTTTGATGGAAAGGGCCGGAGGCGGTGAGTCGATCACTGTCTGCACACAGATGGCCCAGTGCCCTGCAATGGTAATTAGGAAAGGCCTCTTGCTCTCTTTCTCTCAGCCATGCTCAAACCTTTTTCTTCTCTTTTTTTGTCTCTTCTCATTTCTGTATTCCCTTCAACCTCCTTCAATCTCACTTGCTCCTATTAAGTCTCTTTATTTCTCTCAACCTCATTCAGTCTTCAGTCTCTCTCATACTCTCAGTCACCCTCCCCACCCCACCCTTCCCGTACCCCAACACCCAGTCCCCAACCCTGTTTGCACCAAGGTGAAAATCCTGTCAAAGTGTGACAAGGAAGGTGAGCTGCAGTGGACATTACAGGCACTCACTCATTATGTTAGCACAGCTGTCATTAAACACCCTCAATGTGAAGGTCCTCAGCAAAGCTAAATGAAAAAGAAGACAATGAACAAGAAACAGAACTAATACTTAGGATTACATATTCACCATTTACTAGCAGCTTTTTACCTTGCAAATGAATAACACTAGTCATTACAAGTAGAGAGGCAGATTAAATTGATGCCAATGCCAGAGAATAGTCTAGTTCACTGGAGAGCAAGATGAACTAGAGTAAGTTAGGAAGAAGCTATCTGACAATGTTAGCCTATGTGTTCGATCTCATATAGAGCGAGCAAGGCAGCAGAGACCGCTTCCCTAGAAAGCTATTATGGGATATAATAGCTTGACAAACAAAAGGTTGTTTACCAGCCCTGCAGGTATGTAAGAAAAGGCTACCACATTTTCCCCATTATGAAGCACCCAAACAGCTGGTAGCTCACTGGCTGTTCCACCTCATTCAGAGATCTTTTGGATGGCTCTCAATTGTTTGTGGTGACCAGAGTGACCTTATATTGTAGAGTTCTTATAGTGTCCCCTCTTCTTTGGTCACAACCTCTCCTCCGAGGCAGACAAAAGAGCCAGAGGGTCCTCTTGAGACTAATGAGCTTCCGCTTTTCATCAGAACAAACAACACAAAGCACACTGGCAATGGCACCATGGCGATGCAACGCAGAATCATTCAGCCGCATCACCATGAGGAGCTAATGGACCAATGAACACAACACATTCAGCTGCGGTGTCGCATTTGCTTTCAGTGAAACAGAATGTTTCTTCTTCTTTTTTTTTTTTTTTTTTGCTCATGTGTTGGATGGGCACAAATAAGCAGCACAGTGAGGGCACTTGCCATTTATCTGATCTCCAGCCTCCACAGAGGTGATGCCAGACTGTTGCTTTGAACTGTTCAAATGACAGGGCAGTGCCTTCAAACTTCAGTGATTTTGTCAACAAGCAAGAGGTTGGCGAGTCAAATTTACTGACCAAATCCTGTTGCACACACATAATAAAAGATGACTTCCAGGTATAATGGTGTTTGTGTCAGTGCACTAAAACAAGACCATACAAGGGAGGACACTTGAGCTTTATACAGTTATTGTTTTTATCAAGATTATTTTTAACATATTTTTATATTCAACTAGAGAAGTGCTCAGAGAGCGCAGACCTCCGCCAAGGCAATGTGGTCAAAGACACAAAATAAATTCCAGATCATGTTCTGGACCACTGATCGGCACCAAAATCAAATCAGTTCTTGCTCGTCCCAATATACATATTGTCAGAGAATTTCATCCAAATCCATGCAGTACTTTTCGAGTTATGCTGCTAACAGACAGACAAACAAACAAACAAACGGACAGACAAACAGACAGACAAACCAACGTGACCGAAAACATAACCTCCTTGGCGAAGGTAACAACTAGAAGAGCACTCAGAGAGTGGAGAAGCAATATAGTCACTGATGCAATATAAATCCCAGATTGCAGACCGATTTATGTGCGATTGTGCCCCCAACAGTTCAACTGTTCAACATTTTACGTCACATAGTGACTCTGGTATTGGCTCTGAGCTATGTTATAGGCCCAATAAACGGCTCTGGACAATCCTAAACGATGCTTCCGCTATGAGAAAATCAATAGGTGGGTATCCAGACTAAATATGACTTATTTAGTTTTCGCGATAGCCAGGCTAATCCTAATCCAGATCGTTAGCAAAATTTAAAGGGTTTTACGCTGTCACCATTAAAGGATAGCTCTGGTATGAATTCAAGCATAACCCTATTCACGAGCATGCTAAGTGAACAAGTTAGCAAGTGGAACAAAATAATTTGGAACAGCATAGACTGAACACGAACGCAGAAGCGAACAAGCACTTTAAACTGAATCAATGGAAATTGATTATTCGAAACTGAAAGTAAGATCTGAGGTACCTTTGATTCAATGTAAAATGCTTCACGTTCACGTTCGGTCTATGCTGTTCCAAATTATTTTGTTCCACTCACTAACTAGTGCACTTAGCAGGCTCGTTCTTCAGGGCTATGCTTAAATTCCTATACGCTTCTGCATCCAGGCTACTCCACACTTATTTTGTAATCATGGCAATATTACACATTAAGTTCTGTTTTGTTACGTTGTTCTTACTTGTACTTACCCAGTACTTCACGGACTGTAAAACATAGCATTAATGTGTGTTATTCCAGCAAACTTACACTGTAAGTACTCAGTGTTCCCTTGATACTTTTTTGTTACACCATTCTTACCTAATACTTACCCAGTACTTTGCAGGCTGTAAATTAAAGCGTTACCAATATTTCTTCTAAACTTAATTATATGAAAGAAATGTGTACTTATTGTATACATGATGCATTTTGAAAAGTAAAATAGAAAATTTTGAGGTGATGTTAAGAATTCCCAATCAGCGTAGACCATTGAATTCAATGTAAACACAATGTAAAGAAATCCATACTGTGACTGAAGATGTTTATTTCTGAAGTGAATAACCCTGATATTAGGCCCCCGATCTCCGGTCTTCTTTCTTACTGTCAGAACCTTATCCAGAACAAGTGGAGACCTATGTGAACATCACAGTTCAAGGGCCTTCACAGTTCAAGGGCCAGATCCTTCCCCAACCCTGTGTTGACATTATGGCAAAGAAAATACCTTAATGGACCAACATTATTTTCCATTTGGTGCATAGAATACATGTAATGGGACCTTGCCTTGGACCACAAATAAACATGTCTGTTGTTCGACACTCAGATTTTAGTGGCAATACCTGACCTTTCTCCAGACCTTGACAACCATCTCACAAAGAGAATATTGAGAGTCCAGAGCACTCACAATCTCAGCAGGAAAGGGTGCAGGTTCTCTTAGAAAAATCATGATAGAGTCAAGCCAAATCAAATGTACTACTTACACTTACACTACATTACTTCAGAGTTAAGATTAACTTAACTAAACTCTAATTTCACTGTTCTTCTAATAGGCCACAAGAAGCCTATGCTGGTAGCTATGTGCGTTCTCACCCTGTCCTTAAAAAAAAAAAAACGTAAACATTTCTATATTTGAATACTGTTTGCCACATGTTATTTGGTTTTATTTGGTGAACTATTTTTTATCAGGTAACTCATGACCATGTTTAAACATCAGTTTAAACATCAGTTCCATATTTGAATCTGAAGCAGAATTATACCTTTAAAAGACAACTAACTATTATGACAAAGACACCAGTAGATCTTGTGACACCTGTAAC
>JAODXP020000066.1:605131-637683 GCA_027497455.2 Sardinella longiceps | reverse complement strand
CTATTCTATTACCCTCTTTTCCCAGCCAGAACAACTAATAAACATTAGTGGCGGTCACTTTACCTGAGCAGATGATTGCAGCATCCTGATTATGACCACACTTTTCTGCAAACCATTTGTGTGACCTGCAGTGTTTCACTGAGGCCTCAGAGCCCACACAATCCACTTCACTCATCCAAATCCGTCCTGCTCCCTGTCCAAAATGAGCACCTTTGAGAGCTTCTATAGGCTCTCCACAGCCCAGCTCTCTACACACCACTGCAGCATCACGCAGGTCCCATCCGTTATCACACACTGTGCCCCACTGTCCTCCATGGATAATTTCAACTCGTCCAGAACAGCGACTGCTTCCATTCACCAACCTCATAGCATCTACAAGTAGAGACAAATTACATTTTAGCAGTACATAGATATGGCATGTTTCAGGAAGATTATTGTGAGGTTATTTGTACCTCCACAGGTCAGTCCCACATCATTCCTATGAGAGCAGCTGAGGTCTCCATCAGATGATACAGGACAGGACTGAATCTGAGTCTCATTTCCTCCACACTGGATCTCCTTTGATACGACCCTGTCCACTCCCTCTCCAAATGCAGCTGCTCCCAGCACCTCTACAGGAGGCCCACAGTCCACTTCTCGACACACAACCTCTGCATCCTGCCAGTCAAAGACAGCATCACAAACTGTGGCCCACATCATGTCGTGATACAGCTCTACTCTTCCAGAACAGGGATGGGGTCCATTAATCAGCCTGGGCACTCGAGCTTAAAGAGAAGCAATAATGCAAATTTCGTCACCATATTTTAAATACAAAAATACCTTAGATATACAGTACATGTATTTCGTCCACATCACATCACCAAGATGGAGTAGATGTCTCATAACAATGGCAGTACCCAATGATAGAAGCTCGTGGCTCAGCGGGCTACGGTGTCATACCATAAATCTGGGGTCCAAGGATCGAGTCCGATCTGAGGCCATCAGAATTTCACTTCCCCATGCAGTAAATTAATTTAACTTGATCATGACACCATGTCTAAAATCTGCATCAAATTCTCAAAAAAAAAAACCTCCAATGTTACTTGCTGCAACCACTGCATAAAAGAGTACTGTATTTTGTTCAATCCATGCAGAAGAGACATTGTGCTGTAAGATTAACTAATGTCCACCAACAATGTTCTCTATGCTTAAGTTCACCACCAATTGGAAGAATTGCTTGAAAATTCATTCATACTTATCAAACCTGAGAATTTAAAGAAAATCATCCATGACTAACACATTCTAAAATATCCCATTCCAAAGCACAGCCATGCTGCTTACCTGAACAAATGATTGCAGCATCCTTACGATGTGTACAGGTGTTGTCACCCCACCCCTCATGGCGACATTTTTTCAGTGTGGACTCTGATCCCTCACATGTCATTTCACGCAACCAGATCTTCCCTGATCCCTCTCCAAATTGAGCTCTGTGCAGAAAGCTTACAGATTCACCACAGTCAAGCTCTCTGCACACCACTGTAAGAACATTTTGATACCATCCATCATCACATGCCGTGCCCCACTGTCCTTCATGATAGACCTCCATTCTCCCAGAACATCGACTGCCATTAACCAACCTCACATTATCTGAGGAAACATAGATAGACTTCACACTGTGTACACACTTGAAAAGTTCATAATTTACTTCATGATTAAATACAACTTAATATAATTTACAAATATGAGTGGGCAATACTAATAGAATTTGTAATGTCTGATTCATAGATAACCTGCACAGACTAATCCAACATCGTGTTTGTGAGAGCAGTTATATGAGGGTGCAGGAGATGTTGGGCAGAGGTGAATGTGACTCTCATTTCCTCCACACTGGATCTCCTCGGGCAACACCTGGCCTTCTCCCTCTCCAAATATGGCTGCTCCCAGCATCTGTACAGGAGCCCCACAGTCCAGCTCTCGACACACAACCTCTGCATCCTGCCAGTCAAAGTTAGCATCACACACTGTGTGTCTGGTCTCCTTATGAAGCAGCTCCACTCTCCCAGAACAGCGAGAACCACCCACCAATTCGACCTCTGTAAGTTTACATATAAATCAATACAGAAAGAAATATATACTGTATACTGTAAACTCAACCTCACCTTAAAAATTTAAGTCTCATCTACATGGACATACAAATTGTTTCAGAAAACTTGCAATACAAAAAAGTATTGTCTCAATGTTAATATTCAACTTAACATGTTTCGAAAGGATATCTGTTAAAATTTTTACCCTATTCAGCCATAATGTAAGTCTATCGGTCGGTTTCCACAGGGCGAAAATTTTGCCTACCTCCCATTGAAATGAATGGGAGGCGAATTTCGCCCTGCGAGTGGCGAATTCGCCAAGACCGGCGAAAAAAGTTGAGAAGTGTTTAACTTTTGGCCAATTTCGCCAGGCGATAACCAATCAAGTTCATTTGAAACATTACGTGACAAGACAAGGACGGGAGTACAAAATTTTGCAAACATCATGGAGGCATCCATGACGTTGTTACATGAAAAATAATATTTTTAAGAAACTATGGCCCAAGGACCCTTTAATCAAATAATATTATTTGATTAAAGGGTCCTTGGGCCATAGCTTCTGTCTACATCGTCCCCGATTGTGTTTAATGTTGTATACGAGTGCTATCGTGGCTGGTAGAACACTGTAGGTTTACAAATGAGCTTAATAACTTCAGTTAGCTCAATGCTAACAACTAGCTAACGATTAGCCGTGTTAGCACACTGATATCAGTCAATATTGACTTGAGGGACACAAATTACCATTGACAATAAAATAAAACCAAAACGAGCATTTGTGTGTGTTACATGATAGGGGTAAATAAACCACTGTAAATCCAAGTTAAGTTTAGCTGCTAGGTTAACATGGGCAACCCGGCGCCACCGACCCAGACAACCTGCTACGACCCAGAGAGCCCTGCTAGGTACACGCCCCCAGCGAAGATTTGCCTGGCGAAATTCGCTGAGTTTTCGCCTCTGCGGAAACCGACCGTATGGCTTATACAGGGGATGAACCAAGGAAAAAAAGTGTCAATTTTTTTTTTTCAATTTCCTAACTATTTAGGGTAAAAAAAAAAAAAAACATCTTACAATTTTTATTATTGCCTCCGCCAAGGAGGTTATGTTTTCGGTCGTGTTGGTTTGTCTGTGTTTGCCAGCAAGATATCTCTGCTATAGATTCCAGGAATAACTGTGCAGCCTTGTTTATTGATTAATCAAAGGCCTTTGATACTGTTAATTATAGTCTCCTCCTTCAAAAACTATCTTTTTTTGGGTTTTGACATAAGGTTCTTATGGATGGTTTCATGACTATCTTTCTGAAAGAACACAATGTGTAAATGTGCCTGGATTGACTTCAGAGGCAGTAGGGTTAAGAAATTGTATGCCTCAAGGCTCAATTTTGGGCCCATTATTGTTTACTCTGTATATTAATGATATATGTGATTCACTAGAACACTGTAAGTTTCATTTTTATGCTGATGATACAATCCTTTATGCTTGTGCAGAATCCATAGAGAAAGCTGTGTCATACCTTCAGTGTGCATTTGACTATGTTCAGAATTCATTTAAAAGCCTTAGACTTGTTCTGAATGAAACTAAGACTAAATTCATGCTATTTACTAGATCGAGATTGTGTGATCTTAATGCCTGCACTGTATGTTCCCTTAATGGAACACATATTGAGCAAGTTATTCAGTATAAATATCTTGGTATATGGCTTGATAATAAGCTTTCTTTTAAAAGTCATGTGTTTGAGCTTACAAAGAAGGTGAAAATTAAGCTAGGCGCTATAGGATTAGGTCATGCTTTTTATTTCTCTAGAAAATAGAAAGTCCATTGTTCAGTCCACTATTTTGTCAGTTCTAGACTATGGTGATATTCTTTACATGCACTCTGCTCCTTCTTCTTTGAAAGCTCTTGACAAGGTTTACCACAGTGCTCTTCGTTTTATAACTGGTGATAGTTTTAAAACTAATCATTGTAAACTTTATGAGGGAGTAGGATGGCCTTCCCTCACTGAAAGGAGGGAAAGACACTACCTCCTGTTTACTCACAAGACATTGTAGGGTAAACTACCTCCTTATCTGTCTTCACTTTCTGTAATTAGAGACCGCTAAAACAATACAAGGTCCCATGGTTTTATAACCCTTGAAACACCTACAGTTAAATCTGAGGTTGGGAAACTGGCTCAGTATTTTGCACCAAATAAGTGGAACTAGCTACAAGAAGTTTTAAAACTGAACCAACTTGTGTCTGCAGACAAATTTAAAGCACTGATAATTGATATGAATACTGTGCATGCGTTCTTGTTTTTCAAATGATTTTTTAATTCATTTCATTCTTATTTTTATTCTTATACGTTTTTTTCTCCTCTGTTTTCCCTTGTGTACTTTTGTTTGCTTGTGTAACAGTAGAGTACCGGTGGTGATCTGAAATCGTCCCACTGCCCCGCCTCCTCAGGTAAGTAATTATCAGCTGGGCTCTTTAAATAGCTCCCAGCGTTTAAGGTCGCTGTCTGCTTTTGGTCCAGGAGACGAGATAACGTTACTGTCTCCACTCCTCTTTCTCTCTTTGTCTACAGATTACGTGCACTTTCACAATCAGTACAGGTAAGTAATGCTTTCTCCTCGTAGAGTGACGCTTTCTGTTTAAATCGCAAATATTTAGAATCTTATTCATGGCCATAGCCAGCATTTTGAAATTACCGAGGTCCTAGAAAAATTGATAGAAAAATTGATAGAAAAATTTTCAACATAGGAAATCTACTGAAATAGTGTTTGAACTACTCTTTGCTAAACTTACTTATTGTATTAGATACACTATTATGCATAGCTGCGCTGCCACAGTAAAGGGAAAGGTCTGAGACACTCCAAACGCCCTCTCACTTATTCCCTTCTCCCATCGGTTGTGTGAGACTTCAGCACCACCTAAAATGAGGGTGTTCCATTTCTGAAATTGGGTGATGGAAAACTGGAAAATCTCACAGCAATCTGTAAAATGAACACAATTTTTTAAAAATGCAATGGTGGGACTGGGGAACAAGATGGCGGCGTAGAGTGAGCAGCACTGTGTGGCAGCTCCAGTGGCTTTTCTTATCATTTCATAAATAAATACATGTTTGTGCAACGGACATTTAACCAAATTGTGAGGGAGTTACCCTAACATGAGCCTGGACACATATTTTCTGAAAAAGTCGAGTATGGACAAGAAGGCGTCGAAAAAACTTCAGAAAGCCGTGAAATCTGCCATCAGAGGTGAGCTAGCGAATGCTAATGCAGGCATGGAGCCTAACATTATCGAGGCTTTGGATAATATCACAGACAATCTCACGAAAGTCATCGACACAAAAATTTCCACAGTTTTAGATGCTATTAAAGAGCAGACCTCGCAAATACAAGCGGTTGCCACACGCATTGAGGAGGCTGAAAAGCGAATAGTTGATGTGGAAGAAACTGCCCAAGCCTCTGTAACTAGAATAGCATTTCTTGAGAAACAAGTTCATGATATGCTTGAACATATAGATGACTTGGACAATCGAGGTCGCAGGTGTAATGTTCGCGTCGTGGGTTTGCCAGAAGACACAGAGGGCAAAGATCCGGTTAAATTCTTGGAAAAATGGATCCCTGAACACCTGCAAATGTCTGTGAAAGGCGACCGTGTGAAACTCGACCGAGCTCACAGATCTATGGCTTCGAAACCCGGCCCTAACCAGCGTCCAAGACCACTGATCCTGAAGTTTCATAACTTTCGGGACAAACAGCGAGTGATGGAAGCGGCGAGGCGAAAGAGCTCCGACATTCAAGATCCCTCTGCACCCAGAGAGCCTAAAGTCTCCTTTTTCAACGACTTCTCGGCTGAGGTTGTGCGGAGGCGCAGGGGCATTCGATGATGCAAAAGCACGGCTAAAGAACCTTAACGTGACATATGCATTGCTGTATCCGGCCACTCTAAAGGTGACTGTGGATGGAAAAGCAAGGAGATTCGATACTTCTGAAGACGCCGCGCTGTTTGTACACTCGTTGGAAGAGGGACGCAGAGGTAGGCTGAGTCGAGTGGATGAGTCAGATACAGATATGTTGAACACTTCTTAGCTTAGCGGTCTTTTGAGCCTGTGTCCAGGATGTTAACATTCATTTCAACTACTACTTCTACTAAAGGACACAAACTTTGGGATGAATGACCAATACCCTCGGGAAATCAATGAACGAAGAAAAGCCCTCTATCCTATCCTAAAAGAACAACGGAAAAACAACATACGTGCAGTACTGACAGTCGACAAACTCTACATAAATGGACAATTATTCAGAAGCCCCGAAATAACACCATGGCTATTCTGACCATATAATTATGCTGTAACATGATTACCAAGTATCTTTGATTTTGCCAGTCTTAAATTATAAGCTACACCTCTAAGCTCACAGGTTTACCCTGCAGTCCACTGAATTTAGCCAGTAGACCTACTGTTTAGTTTTATTTTTGTTTAGGCCTATTAGTTTGATTGATTTGTTTCTATTTTGTCTTTTTGTTCTTTTCCCTTCTTTTTTCTGCCATTCCAGTAGGCCTACATATTTATTTATTTACTTATTTTCTTTTTTTCTCTCTCTCCCTCCTTTTTGCGGCTCCTTAGTTAGGCCTTTTTTTTTTTTTTTTCCTTGTTGATCTCTCTCTCTCTCTTCCCGGCTCTCTCTTTCTGGCGCTCTCTCTCTCTCTCTCTCTCTCACCACTGACTCACAATGTATTTCTATATTACTTGTCCTTGTCTTGTCTTTCTGTCCGTCTGTGTCAATATATGTGAAACCCCTTTGTTCAATATCTGTCTGTTAGGTCTGTATTGCCTCTTATTATCACTCTTACCTCCCAGCTCAACTCCAAATAAGCTACCATGCAAGATAACTCGCATCCATCCATTCTACAAAAATATACACACTACACTACCTCAACTCAATCCTGCTACCCCCTCCCCCCTTTTTCCCTCTCCTTTTACTTTTATGTCCCCTATTCTAAATATACACTACCAGCTTACAAATTTGACATACCTTCCACAACCTCATGCAGCCACTTAAACTGATATCATGGAATATTCGCGGCTTCCGTAACCAATCCAAACGACTTAAAGTAATCAATCATTTAACAAAATTAAGGGCTGACATTTGCTTCCTACAAGAAACACATCTAACAGATATAGAATCACAGAATCTTAAACTAGGACAATTTGACAAAATTTATTCTTCAACATACAATAGCAAACAAAGAGGTGTTTCAATATTAATAAATAAAGCTACTCAATTCTCACTTATCCAATCCATAACAGATCCAGATGGAAGATTCATCATTATAAATGCAAATATTAACCACTTAACATTTACACTGGTAAACTTATATGGCCCAAACAATGATGATTCATCTTTTTTCCATAATCTTTTTTCTCATTTATCAAATTCAAATAACCTCATCATAGCAGGAGACTTCAACACTGTCATTAATCCCACAATTGACCGCTCAAGCACCTCTGGCAACACAAGGAACTGGCATTCCACTGACACAATTAAACAATATATGGAGGACTACGGCCTTAGTGACAGCTGGAGAGTGAGCAACCCATCTATAAGAGAATATTCATATTTTTCATCAACCCACCAATGCTCATCTAGAATTGATCTATTTATTGTCAGCAACTCACTAATACCCAAAATATCAGATAATAAAATCCACTCAATAGTAATCAGTGATCATGCCCCGGTCTCTCTCTCAATTAATACTCAGACATATACCAAGCCTCCAACCACATGGCGCTTCAACAACTCCCTGCTAGAAGACCCCGACTTTACAACCCTTATAAGGCGTGAGTGGGCATTCTTTCTGGAGATGAACGACTCTCCAAACTCCTCACCCTCACTGCTTTGGGAAACTGCAAAGGCCGTAATCAGAGGAAAAATCATTTCATATTCATCACACAGGAAAAAACAGCAACAACAATTGGAAAACACATTAGAACAAAATATCAAACTCTTAACAAATGAAATAACCCACCACCCTAGTGAACAAAAGCAACAGGATTTAGAAAAACTCAGAACACAACTAAATGAGATTATACAGAAAAAAACAGACTTTCAAATACAACTGAAATATAATGGATTTCAATACAGCAATAAAGTCAACAGTAAATATTTAGCAAACTTACTCCAACACAAGAAAGAAAAATCACTCATCCCAGCCATTTCAGACCCCACAGGCAACATTACCCAGGACCCACAGGAAATAAACAACATATTTCGGAACTTTTACAGCAACCTTTATTCTCCCACTCATCAACCCACACAAAAAGAAATAGACACCTTCTTAGATAATGTTACATTACCAAAATTAACCACAGAACAAAATAACAGTCTGGATGCACCTCTTACCCTCAATGAACTTACTGAAGCCCTCAATAAAAGCCCCAGCAACAAATCTCCCGGACCAGATGGTTTTCCAGCAGAATTTTATAGGCAATTTTGGGACATATTATCTCCACTATTTTACAGAGTAACCACAGAAATAAAAAACACCTCCACCATACCAAAACACATGAACACAGCAGCCATGACATTACTGTTAAAACCTAACAAAGACCCATCAAATCCCACTAGCTACCGACCTCTGTCACTTTTAAACACCGATTTAAAAATTATCACCAAAGCACTAGCCACCAGAATTGAAACAGTTACCTCCACACTTATTCACCCAGATCAAACAGGCTTCATAAAAAACAGACACGCCACAGACAACGTCCGCAGATTATTCAATCTAGTCAATATATCACAAATAACACAACAGAAAACCATTATCATTTCACTCGACGCTGAAAAAGCCTTTGACAAAGTTAACTGGTCATTTTTATTCAACACTCTCCATAGGTTTGGCTTTGGAGAGTCGTTCATCCATTGGGTTAAAACACTGTACACAACACCTAGGGCCACAATCACCACTAATGGAATCACCTCACATAGTTTCACACTGCACCAGGGTACCAGACAAGGATGTCCCCTCTCGCCTTCCCTTTTTGCTATTTTCATTGAACCTCTTGCAGCAGCTATACGGCAAAACAACACAATCAAAGGAATTCAAGTAGCAAACACACAACACAAAATCAGTCTTTACGCAGATGACCTCCTACTTTACTTACAGGAACCACAGATATCACTTCAAGAAACTTTCAATATCATTAATAACTTTTCTCATGTATCACATTACACCATCAACTGGAACAAATCAATTTTACTACCTCTCACGGACGATGCATGGGACTCTGGAGTTCAGGACATTTCTTTCCGCTTTCACACTGGCAACATAAAGTACTTAGGCATTCATATTTCCCCCAGGCTGTCAGAGCTTTTCACTCTCAACTATACACCCCTCCTCAGGAAAATTGAAGATGATTATAAACGTTGGTCCAAACATCCACTTACACTTATTGGAAGAATAGCCGCAGTTAAAATGAAAACCCTCCCTCAAATTAACTACTTATTCTCGATGATCCCCATTACCCCTACTGACAACTGGTTCAAATCTCTCAATTCATTAACAACACAATTTTATTGGAAATATAACAAACCCAGAATATCACTCACAACACTCCAAAATAAAAAATCACATGGGGGACTTGAGGCCCCAAACTTCCATCACTACTACCTAGCAAACCAGTTACAGTACATAGTTAAATGGATCAATATACAAAATCACAATTACCCCTGGCTCAAACTGGAACAAAACCAATGCACAGATTTATCAATTGCAGACCTCCCTTTCCTCCCACAATCAATCAAGAAATCCAACCTCTGTCAACTAATTACCATCAATTCCACTCTGACAGCCTGGTGGAAAACAAGTCAAATCACAAAATCACCACTCGCACCAAACAAACACACCCCACTCTGGCACAACCAAGCCTTCATGTTACAGAATAAACCTTTTCACTTCTCCACATGGGCGCAAAAAGGGATTACTCATCTTCACCACCTCTTTGAGAACCACCAATTTATATCATTTCATACACTGATTCAGAAATACGGGGTTGGGAGAGAACAGTTCCTTCATTATCAACAGCTTAAACTAAAAATCAAAGATAAAACCAGTCTCACCAACAATAAATTACAACCTTCAAATCTAATAGAACATCTGACAAAAATTAATAATTTCAAAAAATTAACCTCCCAACTATATACAATAATCACCAAACTCACATCAACAATAACACTCCCTACAGCTAAGTGGGAACAGGACCTGGCCTTCTCTCCCAACCCTGATTATTGGGAAAAAAATTTGCAATAACACTTTCACCATGACCACAAACACAAACCTACAGCTTATACAGTATAAAGTAATTCATAGATCTCACATCACTCAAAACAAAATGTTCAAAATGGGATTCACTATCCACCATCCTGAACTACAGAATCCCATCGTCTCCAAAACTCTGTCTGCTCGGTGACACATCCACAATCCACCTTCCGCAAAAATACAAAAATCCATTGCTCATCTCTCTAGCTGTCGCTAAGAAAGTAGTCCTCCAGAATTGGAAATCAAAAAATCCTGCCATATCAATCACGGGACAAACCTAATCAAAGAATACATTACAATAGAAAAACACCATGCACACAAAAAGAAGCAAATGTCAGCCTTTGAAAATACCTGGTCCCCATTTCTATCATTTCTAAACTTACCAGAAACAAAACCATAATACGAGGAAGCCGTTTGTATACCATATCATACATCACCCCCCCCTTTTTTTTCCTTTCTCCCTCCTCCTTACTTTATTATTATTTTTATTATTATTATTATTATTATTATTATTATTATTATTATCCTTTTTTCCCTCTTCTCTCCTTTCCCTCCTCATTCCATAGGCTTACACTAGCAACTCCCACAAGGCAGTCATAACTAATCAATGACAATTACAGACCATTCTACGCAGTTATCAGAATACACCTTAATACTAACTCCCCAGTCCTGTCTTGTTGACTTTGTCCCTGTCACAGTCTGCTTGTTTGTCCGTCTTACCTGTCTGTCTATTTGTCTGTCTGTCGTGTTTGTCTTTGTATGTCTTTGTCTGTCTCACCATTTCGTCTGTCTGTCCGTTAGGGCTTGTGTCACTTTGTTGAGTTTCATGTATTAGATATAACACTTTTGGGGAATATATGGACTACACTTTAATGGTGGCGGTAGGACAATAATGAAATTTGTAAGTTGTACATTGATGGATGTAACATTTTCTTTCCTTTTTCTTTACTATTTTCACTTCATTAAAAATAAAGTTGTCCTCCGCAGAGGGGGGGTGGTGGTGGGCCAAAAAGAAAAAAAAAACATTAATTTCAACATTCCATGGTGGTCTCCGACTATAATGACTGTTTTGCACATTCAAATTACCCTTATGTAGTCACTGTGAGTGGGCTGGGGTGTGATTTGCTCTTGTAGTGTGGGTTTACTATTATTATTTTGATAATAGTTAAGGATTGGCTGGCAAGCTCCTGCTTGCTGGGGAAGTTGTTTGGAGTTCCCTGCATGTTAGGTAGCAGGGTTATCCCCCTTGAACTTTTTAGTTCTTGTTTTCTATGTGTAATAGTTCTGGTTGTATTACCAATGTTTTGTTTGTTTGTTTCTTTTGTTTTTTCTTGGCTCAGTGCGTGCATATGTCCTCATTGGTCATATATATATATATAGCCTCTTGCAAGAAACGCATTTAAATGATGAAGAACATCTCAAATTGAAACACAGTGGTTTTGACCAAGTTTTTTCTTCTTCATTTACTTCAAGGAGTAGAGGGGTTGCTGTATTGGTGAAAAAGAATTTACATTTTTCTGTACAAGACTGTGTCAAGGACAAAAATGGCCGATATGTGATTGTAAAAGGCGTCTTACAAGGTGTAATTATTTCTATATTGAATGTATACTTCCCGCCTGCTCACCCCTCTGACTTCATAACAAAACTGTGTTTGGATTTTTCTACTATTCAGTCTGACATTGCCATTGTGGGTGGGGATTTTAATTGTTTATTTAACCCAGTTGTGGATAGACTACCTTCTAAAGCTATGCCCCTCTCACCACAGGCCAGGGCACTTAGTTTAATTTGTGAGGAATTAGGATATGTGGATGTCTGGAGGGCACTTCATACTACTGATAAAGCATACACTTTCTTTTCTCCTCCTCATGGCTGCCATACAAGGATTGATTATTTTTTTCTGTCAAGGCTGTCTCTACACAGAGCTCTTTCTTGCTGTGTTGGTAGTATTTTGATTTCTGATCATGCTGAGGTGGTTATGGAACTCTCCATTAAGGGAGTAAATAGTGGGGTAAGATATTGGAGATTGAACTCATCTATTTTGAAAGATCAGACATTTCTTTCTCATTTTACTACTGAATTTAAGCATTTCCTTACCACTAATATGCAGTCCACTGATAACTCTGCTTTACTTTGGGAAACTGCTAAAGCATTTGCTAGAGGGTTGATTATGTCCTTTTCAGCGAGTAAAAACAAGAAAAAAACTGAGAAACAAAAAAAGTTAATGGCTGAGCTCAAAGCTAAGGAAGAGGCCTATTTGGCATCTCCATCCCCCACCATTATGGCTGAGGTAAAGGCAATTAAAACAACTCTAGATAACCTTTTAACACAAAATGAGGGAGTTAAGCTTAGGTTTATTAGACAAAAGATGTATGAACATGGGGACAAGCCTGGAAAATACCTAGCTTATCTGACTAAAAAAAGAGCTGAATCACAAAGTATTGCAGCCCTTTGCGATGCACAGGGTAACCATGTGTATGATAATAAGCTTATTAATAACACCTTTAAGACATTTTACCAGAATCTTTACACTTCAGAACAACCAAATAATGCATCAGTTTTGATGGATGATTTTTTTGCCCCATTGAGATAGCCCAATATATCATCAGAGGACAGGCTTGCCGTTAACGCTCCCATTTCCAGAGAAGAAGTGTTAAATGCTATAAACATACTGCAGAATGGAAAAGCCCCAGGACCTGATGGGTTCTGTTCTGAATTCTACAAAGAATTCTCAAATCTGCTGGTTGATCCCTTGGTCAGCATGTTTAATGATGCTTTTTCAAATAACGGCTTACCCCAGACACTAAGAGAGGCAAATATTTTCCTTATCCTTAACCCTTTAGGCGCCAGAGGTTTTTTTAAGAAACGTTCAATTTTGACATCTTAATTTCAAAAGCCTATATCTTAAAAGTGATAAGAGATAGAAACTTTCTGTAAATTAGAGAAATGTTCAGGATGACCCAAAGTTTATGTAGGGATTAATTTTCCCCATCTAATTTGCATATTATGACGTCATATGACGTCATATTGTGTGGCGGCCATCTTGAATTACATAATTTTCATAAAAAGTCACTTTTGAATTATAAAATGCAGCACTTTTCCCCCCCAAAATTGTCTCTCATCTTCTGTATGCTATATTGCACAATACTGAATGCTCAGGTAAATAGTTAGTAGTAAACAAACTATGTAAATCATTACTAATGCATGACAGAAAAAAACCGAATGAATGCAGCGGTAGGCTGGCCTTTTGCTGTAGAGATTTTCCATTTGCTAAATGCAGTAGGCACTCTAAATCCATGCATGGGGCACATATATATTATTCATATGACACACAAACACAAGTAGACAAGACCTGTTTAGTTCAAAAGCTCACTCGCCACGGCAAGGCACAGATCATGAGTGAGATGACGAGACAAGACGAGAGACAATGTTAGTTTTTTTTTTTTTTTTTTCCTGTTGTTTATGTTGAGGTTTTTTTTGTGGGGTTTTTTTTTTTTTTTTTTAACTGACAAAGACATCACAAGGACATCACAAAAACTCACAAAAAAACACATATTGTACACTACTAAATGGTCAGGGAAATAGATACAGTAGCACTGTACATCAACAGTGTAAATCATTACTAATAAATGGAAAATGACAAAAAGAAGAATGCCTTTAGCAGTACGGACTCCCTATCCATCCAGGTGACATTTCTTGAAGTGTTTCATGGTGTGGAACCTCTCATGGCAGGGCACAACACAAAGACCCACCCCACACTGCCTACACATGTACTTTGTTTGACGGCGGCCTTTAGGGCGCGTCCGGTCAGAGCAAACCACACAATCAGGGTAACCATCAACCTGGGTGAGAAAGTGGCGCTCAGTGAGCCTCTGGGGCAAGTCTCCCTGTGCAGATGACTTTCTGCCTTTGTTGCTCACTTTCTTTGAGTAGCCCTCAAGTAATTCAGTGATGACTTTCTGGACGAACACTTTCAGGGGCTTGTGAGGGGCAGCGGTGCAGCGGCAGTAGATTATGTGGGCATTGACCATGCTTACACTGACAATGGCATTGAAGATTCTATTATACCATTTCCTAGACCTATGGGGAAAGAGGTACGTCTTCATTCTTTGGTCTGCTGTGTCGACACCCCCCATGAAAGAATTGTACTCATCGACACACACAGGCCTATTTATCTCTCTGTAGCCACTGTCAGTGTGCTTGGTCCTTATCCGCTTTCTGACACATGTGTTGGGATGCAGTGTCGAGAGCATTGTGAGCCGCTTGGTATCATGCCACGCACACGCAAGCATTTTACCCTTTCTCATGAACACTGGGTCATCCCCCTTGCTCAGTGGCAACTCTTCACGTGTCAGGCACTTTGGCATCCCCTTCCTTATACTGCTAACAGTGCCACACAAACCCGTCTCCTGTCTGGCCAACTCATCTGCTATGGCGGGCGAGGTGTAATAACTGTCCATATACACCTCATGCCCTTTCCCAGTGTATGGGCCCATAAGCTCACGGACAACAAGGTGTGTGGCACCAAACTCAGTGTTAGGCCTACTTTGCCCTGTGTACAATGACCACCGTAACACATACCCTGACTTGGCCTCACCCACAACAAATACTTTGTAACCATATTTGTCTGGTTTATTGGGGTTGTACATTTTCAGAGTTGATTTCCCTTTGAATGCAATTGTCATCTCATCCAATGACAGCTGCTTGGATGGGCCATACACTTCTGCAAATCGGGGGATGACTAAATTGATTACTGGGCGGATTTTGAACAGCCTGTCGTAGCCTGGCTGACCCATGCCAACACACTCCTCATTGTTGTTGAAATGCAGGAAAGACAAAATCATCTCGAATCTATTCCTGGACATCACTTTCCCAAAACCAGGTGTTGCTGTTGGCCAATATTCAGCCCAATAATCCTCCAACTCTGACTTCTCTACCAGACCCATACTGAAATGAAGTGAAAAGAAGGCTTTCATCTCACTGAGAGTAACATCTGACCATTGATGAAATCTGGAGTGTGGCTGGAGTGGATGTGAGGCTAAAAACTGATGGGCATAGCGATTTGTCTCCGTTACAAGCAAATTCCAAAAATCATCAGAGAGAAATATTGACAGAAAATCTAGGGGCGAATTGTCATTGGAAAGTTCCCTTTCCCCCAGATAACCACTTGGCTGATCAAAGGGCGTGATCCAACTTTGGTACTGCTCCTCATTGACCACGTACTCAAAGCCGGCATTCATTTCCTCATGCATCAAACCACGAGTCACACCGCCTCTGCCCCTGCCCCTGCTGCGAGCACGGCGAGATCTGCCTCTGCTGCGAGCAGCACGGCCAGGTCTGCCTCCCACACACGCTGACTGGAGAGAATTTGCACAGCCACTGTCATTCTCATTGCGACCCCCCCTGCCTCTACGCTGTCCCCTAACTCTCCTATGGACACTTCGACCTCTTCTGACATTCTCAATGGCATTGGAGATAGGCGCCAGCACCACGTTACTATCGCCTCGATTGCTCTGAGGCGCACGGTCAGAAGACACAGAAGCTAGCTGGCTAGCGCGGTAAAAAGACTGAACTCCCACAACTCCAGCTTCGTTTCCCACACCACTAACATGTCCGCTGACTTCACGGTGAACACCCCGACCCAGTGAAACGTTATTCCCACCAAGGACCTAAATTGGGCAAATGATTCAACGTTTGTGCTTGGTGTAGGGCAACACTCTCACTTTGTATAGCTGCAACATTGCTAGGCTGGGGCGCATCTGAAGCGGGATCGCTAAACGAATCACCTTCATCTTCTGAAGGCAGATATTCCCCTTCAGAATCAGGGTCAGCGAATATAAAACCCAGAACTTCATTGCAAGTGAACTTTCCCGATGCCATTACGAGATAAAGTGTGTCAAACACAGGCTGATATTGACGATACCGCTCAAGTGCTAATGGCTGACACGCACACTTGCTCCGGTATTTCTCGCACTGATTCAAAGCTAATTTCCTCGCGATATTTGAATTGACCATACACGTTTTTCGAGTCGTACATGAAGTATGACATGTCTGCCAACTAGTGGAATGGAGGTCAGGCGAAATATGACACCCAATTTGACAAAATCGGCCGTTTACTTCAGTACCGCAGCTTGTCGAGTAAACTCGACTGTGGCGCCTAGAGGGTTAAAAAGGGGAAATGTCCAGAATCCTGTGGATCGTATAGGCCCATATCCCTGTTAAACGTTGATAGAAAGATTTTAGCAAAAATTTTGGCAACACGCCTTGAAGGTCTTCTACCAAAGATCATAAAAGCAGATCAAACTGGGTTTATAAAGGGACGAAATTCTTCTAACAATGTCAGACGCCTTTTGAACATTATTCAAGTTTTTAAAAGAAGACAGATTGAGGGTTTAGTGCTTTCTCTGGATGCAGAGAAAGCTTTTGACCGAGTTGAATGGTCTTATTTATTTTACTGTTTAGACAAATTTGGTTTGGGGGATAATTTTATTAGATGGGTCAGGGTCTTGTATAATAGCCCCCAAGCGGCTATATTAGCTAATGGTATCAGGTCTGATAACTTCCCTGTGTTTAGAGGAACCAGACAGGGGTGTCCTCTGTCCCCTCTCTTATTTGCCTTGGTTGTGGAACCACTGGCAGAGGCCATAAGGACAACACCCTCTATTGTGGGCTTACAGATAGATAAAATAATTCATAAGATAAGCCTTTACGCAGACGATGTCCTGATCTATATTGCAAAGCCAGAAACATCTGTACCTGTGCTAATTAAAGTCATTGATCTATTTAGCACATTTTCTGGATATAAAATAAATTTCACAAAATCAGAGGCTATGCCACTTGGGAGTCTAAACTCAGTTCCTAATATAATTCCTTCTTTTCCCTTTAAGTGGTCCCCAGATGGTTTTACATACCTAGGCATATATGTAACCCCTATATTTAAGCAAATGTATAAAGCCAACTTTGTCCCATTGTTTTAAAAGGTTAGGCAAGATTTGGAGCGCTGGAGTTCATTGCCAATCTCTTGGCTAGGGCGCATAGCCATGATCAAGATGAATATTTTGCCGAGATTACTCTATCCAATACAAATGATTCCTATTTTATTTTCAAATGGAACAGTAAAGAAGCTGAATGGCTGGCTAAGTGCGTTCATCTGGAGCAAACGCAGACCCAAATTAAAAATGGCCACTTTACAAATGCCGAGTTCTGAAGGTGGGTTAGATCTCCCAAATCTCAGAAAGTACCAAATATGTGCTCATGTACGATACATTTATGACTGGTTCTTTGGGAGTCGCACATCTGTCTGGCTAGATGTAGAAACATCCTTATCTAAATATCCATTGAAAGATTTGCTGTTTATGAAAAGTTTTAAAAAAATTAGAGAATGTTGCAAGAATATTGTAACTTTAAATACAATTAAAGCATGGCGACTAATGCGTAGACTTGAAGGACGATCAAAGTTAACATCAATCTACACTCCCATCCTGAATAACCCTGATTTCCAGCCAGGGCTGATGGATGCTGGTTTTAAACTTTGGTGTAACGCTGGCATTTACACACTAAAGGAGTTATTCCTGAATAAAAATTTAATGTCATTTAGTCAAATTGTTGAAAAATATAACATTCCTAGACAGCATTTCTTCCGTTATTTGCAAATAAGACATTACATATTAAAAAGTACCACTCTTATTGTTAACTCTGAGGCATCTCCGTTGGAGAAAGTGCTGTTTGGTACAATTGGGAAGATGTCTATTAGACTGCTATATGGAGCACTGTGTGTACCCCCAACTATAGCTTTACAAGAACTTAAAGCAAAGTGGGAAACTGAATTTTGTGTTACAATTCAAGATAATGAATGGTATGATATGTGGACTTATGCTAAATCAATTTCAGTCTGTAACCGTGCTAAATCAATACAGTTCAAGATCTTACATAGAATGCACATATGCCCTAACCGCAGGCATATGTTTAATCGCACTTTGTCACCAATGTGCCTTAAATGTAAAACAGAGGTTGGTACTCTGACTCGCTGTTTGTGGTCATGTTGTAAACTGCAGAAGTATTGGTCTGATGTTCTAACAGAAATGGAAAAGATACTGGGGTTGAAGCTAGAAATGGACCCCATGTCTCTTATTCTTGGTCTGCCAGCTAGATTTGTGATATTAAGGAATCAGAGACTTTACTGTATCCTAACATATGCAGCAAGGAAAAACATTTTATTGCGATGGATCAGTGATAAAGTGCCAACTATTAAGGGTTGGCATGAGGTACTGTTTGACATGGTACCCTTAGAATACCTTACATGTGTAATGCATTCCAAGTCTAATCTTTTTTTCAAGGTTTGGCAACCCTATCTGAACTCTTTAGATCCCAGTGTCTCTGATATTATGCTACAGGGGTTTTTGGAAAGGTCATAAATATCTGCTTATTGTTCTGTATGTAACCGTCTTGATTTAATTTTTATTATTTACTTATACTGCTGAACTGAGCCTTTGTGTGTGTGTTTTTTTGTGTGTGTATGTGTGTGTTATGTTTTGGATGTGTGTTTTTGATGAGACACGGCTCCTCCTTCCTTCCTAATAGGCTACATAACTGAGCAATGCTGAATATGCTGCTGTCTCTTTTTAGCACAGAATTCTTTAGGCTATTTATGATTTTGTGACATTAGTGTAATCTGCCACTGATGTTTGGAGAAAATATATTTTACTTTAGTGAGTTAGTTGTGTCCAGTGGGTGTAATTTAAGTGCTCCAATCATTAAGTCTACAATAATGTGCTCCAGTTTAAAGTTTTAAAAATTGTGTTCATTTCACAGGTTTCAATGAGATTGAAAATTTGAAAACTTATCTCTGCAAATTCTAGATCTGTATTGTGATGATCTTTCAAGTTCAGCCCTAGATAAAGACATACCTTGCCTAAATATTGTCGATCTTTCTTTGCTTGCATCTTTGCATTGTTGTTCATCAACAATGTATAACAATGTCACGTCCATAGCGCTGGAATTGCCCATATATAAATATAAATAATATATTTTTTATATATATATGGGCTATTCCAGCGTTATGGACGTGACATTTTGTTAATCAACAATGCATGAAAATGTCACGTCCATAACGCGGATGGGCACTTCCACGAAAAAGTAAACCTCACCTTAAAACTTCAAGTCTCATCTACATGAACATACAAATTCTTTCAGAAAACTTCCAATACAAAAAAGTTTTGTCTCGATGTACATTATCATCTGAGCAAGTTCCGAAAGGATATCTATTTGTTAAAAAATTTACCCTATTCAGCCATAATGTAAGTCTATGGAGGGGTTTATAAATGGGAATAAGTGGGTGATAACACACACAAATCTGCAATGTTATCAGTTATTTTCTTTCATTGTATTACTATTTCAGTCGTTACAGGTCAAAATCCACCATTCACACTTGTTTTGTAGGTTTTTGGGAGGTTTTTCCAGATGTCACGTCCATAGCGCAATTTTTCCCACAATAACCCCAATGACAAACCAACTTATCTTACATATACATTTAAATCAAGTTGTTTTCTGTGTTCACTTAAGTGTCCTGTTTGGTATGAATGGAATAATATTTACGTTTATCAGGAAATTTCACAGACTTCATAGCAAAAACTGTAATCTCCCAAAAAAGCTTGTCTGTTTTTTGTCACGTCCATAACGCACATTGAAAGGCTCATATTCTTATGATGTAAATCATGATATGATTTTTTTTAGTTTGCTTGTAATCAGCCAAAGTTTGCATAAGAATATGAAAAAAAATGGGAAATACTGCTAAGCTTGGAGAGGTTATGTGGCCTTTTGTTCATCAATAATGCATGAAAATGTCACGTCCATAACGCTGGAATTGCCCAATATATACAGTATTAGGGTGCATCAAATGAACCAATTCTTGAATTTTAATATGGCTGGGTGATAAAAGTGTTCCAATACAGGTAAACACAACACATGCAAAATATTTTTCCAATACATGATGGTTTAGGGGTGCCACTGGCCCTCTGTTTTTTGTTAACTTAGGCGCTAACAATGCTAGTGGCCACCAATGGAGTTCTGAGGTAACAAAAACTGCAGCTCAAGAAAACTGAGGTGATCTTTCTGTTTTTGTGTTTGCCATGTTTTAATGAATATTATTGACATCATACCCTCGTGGCATTTTGGTAGATATAATCATTGGCATGTAGGTGTTATCTATTTTATAATTAACAATACATTTTAGTCGAGGGTAACACATTTATATATTTTTAATACTTATAATCTAAAGGCACTAAGGTAAAGTAACACCTCGACAATTACAGACTGCTTACATGTTCTCTAGGGTCTTACCTATCCATACATACAAGATTATGTAAATAGACTAGATAGTTGTGGAGCTAATAATGATTTATTTTGGATAGGCCTATGCTTTTCTAGGTTAACTAAACCTCCAAAAAGCTTAGGTCTTAGCTAGATGTAATGGGCAGAAAATACCTATACATATGTTCTAAGTACATATATGATGGGTATCAGTGGCGGCTGCTGGTTTTTCAGATAGGGGAAGCTCAGATTACGCGATTGGTATTTTTTTCATTTTTTTTTTCCATTTAAACTATTTAATCCGTTTTTAATGTCATGGGCTGTCACATTTGCCAGGTTTATTTTTTCTATTGAAATATGCATAATTTAATTGTAGTAATTTAATTGCATTTGAATGACAACATAGGCTGCACTATATAGTGGCTTAAACTATTTAAATTATTCAGATGCAAAACCCTCCCAAGCCAATTTGCAATGAATTTCCAGAAATAATTCCCTAATAATTCATTTAAACATGCTGTATTATTGGAGCCATATCATAGGGTTGTCTTTTTCAAGAGGTTAAAATAATGTCTGACCTCAACACACATCTCTAAGTACCATGACTCTGTTTTGGTCCCCTTCTCTTGTCTCGTTCATGATGAGCTGCTACTATAGGTGTCCTCACATTCTAGAATTTTGAGGTCCAGCGCCATCTTGAGGGTAGAGCGGGGGAAGAGCGCTACGAATTTCCCCCAGGTCAAATGATGAGCCTAAACTAACTTCATACGAGTCACGCCTCCTTGGCAACTGAGTTGCTTGTTCAAATTGCCCAGTTGCCTTCCCGTGTGACCACAGGGTATGACCAATAACCCCCGGCAATATTCAACACATTTAATGTCAAACTCTGGCGTTGAAGCAGTCAAAGCTCTTTATAGATCATGTATACCAGTCAAACTTTCGTTCAAAATGAAAATTCAGAAAGAAACTGCTTTTTAAGATCCGCCGCGATTAACTTTAAGCGTCAAGAGTTTACTACATAGTGCAATGTAGCCCCCCCGCATTCAAATCGCTATTTGTAAAACATTTAAAAGTCTTGACACAGCATGATCGAGCATTAAAAACATCGTTGGTGTACGCATGTGTGTTTCAATGAATGTTTATGAACGGCACTTACCAGATTAACCACCTGACGTAAGTAGCAACTCGCACTGACTGCTTGCTACGGAGAAATAGTAACGCAATGTGTGAACGTCGACTGGGAGTAAACGTTGTAAGCATGTTGACTGGCTTAAGATTTAGCAATATTTGGCAGTGCATAGCCTAACTTTCTACATAATATGGGAGCAGGTATTACGAGCTGGCACAAGTGATCGCAAGCAGTGGCTCAATACTGGGAGAGGAATGATGTTAGCCCCTGGTAGTTACCCCAAGTCTTTTTGTTTTAACGTAGCCTACTATTGCCTTACCTTAGCCTTCACCAGGCTCTTTCCATCACTCATTTGACACTTATTCTCGTACCCTCTCCCAAAAAATTTGGTTATAATCCTTAACATTTACAGCACTACAATTCCTCAGTAGTAACAAGTTGCTGGATAAGCCTGACGTTAGTATTAGCAACTAGCATGTTAGTACTATATGAATTGCATAGTTCACAGTCTTTGAAACAAACATAATGCGTACACTACGGATGTTTTAAATATTCGATTCTACGTGTAGGGTCTGTAATGATGTTGTGACTAGTGCTGGCAAAATTAACTGATTAATCACGTGATTAATCCAAAAATTAACTCGGATTAAAAAATTAACTCAGATTAATCCTGATGGATATGGTTCCACTTTCATGGCATGTATTATGTTAAATTTCAGATAGAAAATGGAACGGTTATCAAGTCAAACTATACAAAGATAATGGCCTAGCTCTGACTGTCCAACAACATGTTTGGGGAATCCTTCGGGGTGGGGACAGGTGTGAATTGCCCCATTTGAGACGAACAAAGCCAACTATTCAGTATCAGGGCTTTACAGGGCAAAATAAGGATCAATATACCCTAGCATCCAAATTCTTACTGGAGGAAATGAGTTGCGATTAAAAGTGATTAATCACGATTAATCTTTGAAAAATTTAGTGATTAATCAGATTAATTTTTTAATCGTTTGACAGCACTAGTTGTGACTGATGTATCATGCTGTGTTGAGCCTTTTAAGTATTTTAAAAACAGCGATTTGGATGCAGAGGGCAACATTTAACTATGCAGGCTAGTTAGAACCTTACGTAGCGCATGATCTGACGTGATCGGTAAGTTAGAACCCATTCAACTTAAAGTAATCGCGGCAGATCTTAAAAAGCAGTTACTTTCGTAATTTTCATTTTGAACGAAAGTTTGACTGGTATACAGTACATGATCTGTAAAGAGCTTTGACTGCTTCAACGCCGGAGTTTGACATAAAAAAATGTATTAAATATTCCCGGCGTTGGTCATAGCTCATTGGCCTGGGGGAAATTCGTAGCGTTCTTCCCCCGCTCTACCCTCAAGATGGCGCTGGACCACAAAATTTTAGCAAAATTCTAGAATGTGAGGACACCAGAGTTGTATAAAGTACTGGAGTAGGAGTGGAGTAGAAGTAAAAGTACCAAATCAAAAAAATTACTTAAGTGGAAGTAGAAGTGGTCTCTAAACATCATACTTAAGTGGAAGTACTAAAGTATTCAAAATGTTTTGTACTTAAGTATTGCAAGTAAAAGTATTTAAAAATTTGCTACTCAAGTACTGAAAGTAAAAGTAGAAGTACTGTGTATATTAAAGAAAGCAGTCAAAAGTTTGAATATCATATTGTTTTACATTTATTTGGCTGTTTGGCCATGGACTCTAAGTAGGGCCACCATGCTCACCACCATTCCCCTCACTAAAATCATTTGAAGTTAAAGAACTTGGTGTACTCCTTCTATCTCGAAATGGAGCAGTAGACTGACCCTTACTAATCGTTCCCGATTGACTGCATTCAGTACTCCGAAAGGTCGAAGAGGAGCATGAGGTCTCGTATACCGCTTGAATCGTCCAATAATGATTATGAAAACCTGGTGATGCTCTCGTCTGCATTGATAGGCTATCATTGGATGTGGTAACATTTTTTCTAAAAGTAACGAGTAACTAATCAGCACATCAAAAATGTAACGAAGTAGAAGTATTAAATTCATCAAAAAAATTTAGTGAAGTAAAAGTGGAAGTAGGAGAAAAAAAGAATACTCCAGTAAAGTACAGATACTGCATTTTAGTACATAAGTAGGCTACTTAAGTAGTTCTACTTCGTTACTATACATCTCTGGAGGACACCTAATACGTTCTCATTTCAGAGCTGGCCATAGTAACCATAGCAACATTTGTTTACAGATCTCTTGCCTGAAAATTTGGCTAATCACTATCAGACGAAGATTAGCTATCTTTGCTAGCTCTATTAAGTAGTGACAGAGTCACTTGTGAATTCGTGTGTACATCAATCAATGAACTAAATAATAGAGAATAATATCATGGGTATTATTAATAACGATAACACAGACAGAGAGTGTGCTGTTACCACAGGGTTTCTATCTCTTTAAAGCATTTGTTTACGGATGACATCACCATCTCCTAGGCAACAGGAAGTACATCAGTCTTTGGTCTAAAGTTAGGGTGCTTTCACACCTGTTTTGTTCCGATACAAAAACTGAACCGATACAATTTTTTGTCAGTGTTCCATGGATCGTTTGTGTTCACACTGCAAGCCTTTAGAACGGTACAAATGACGTAAACAAACTCACGTGTGATTAACTGTTCCATACAAACCAATATAACAATTTCTCCACTGCATCACTTTTAGAAAATATTTTGTAAAACAAAGACCCATTTTATCCTAATTTATATCTTCACCAGGAATTCAATTTCATTGGCTGCACCACAGGTCATAACCCTTTAGCAAGGAAATATTTTCATTATAACAAGCAGGTAGCCTACTCCAATGTTACAGCTATGCTCAGTCAGTCAAAGTTGCATGTCACCTGTCTGTGAGCTATCTAGGGTTACAATTTCCACTACAAGGATTATTTTCAAATGGGACACACTTTACACTGCATGTTGGATTTTATGTATGAACTGGTAATGAAGACCTTACGGAGAGGCTAAAGGTAAGAGGAGTTTTGGTTCTGTGCTGACAGAAAGTGACTTAGCCATTGGTCTGAAGTTTGCTAGCATAATCACAACCTGTGGGACAATGATAGCTAACAGCATGACTTTACTGTTATCTAGGCGATATCATGCAATGTAAACTTGTCAGCTTTGGAATCTACGGACCTTGTTAACTTGCAGGATAGCCTAATATTACCAGTTGTAACTGATACTCGTCCAAACTGTTTTGGTCGGTTTCTGCTCGCTCCTGCAACTCTGCTAAGATCTCTTCACATTAGCCTCCATGACACTGCACTTGGTTGGGGAAGATTGAGTGTTATTGCCAAGATATCGGCCTTTGTTTGTGTACAGTTAACATCACGACTGTTTCTGTAGGCTTTGAGTTGGAAATGTTATAGTTTCCCTCCTATGATTGAGGGAAAATGAGAGACCTGTTTGTTGCAGAAAAGTGTTGTGAAAGTGGTCTTTTGCTCCTTAGGTTACGTCTCACGTTGATAAGGGGCTTTTTCAGCTTTCACGTATTAGTACCATTTGCGTTTTTGCAAGGTTTCGGCTACTTGATTTAGCGTAGGTTGGACAAATAGACAACACACAAAACTTTAAAAAAAATAGGCTATAACAAACACACAGCTTAGCCTAATATCCGAGAGGGATATGTAGCCTAAATGCCCGAACTATCGGGTCATCTGATTGTAGCCTACAGCCTGATGAACGTGTGGACTTTAGGGTGCATTATAGCATAGTATGGGCTCTGTTTAACTACAGATTAAGTAACCGGACTTTTTGTTAAGGATAATAAAAACAAGGGCTGCGTACATTGGCAATGTGATGCACGTTAGCCTATGCATTGAGAAAGACATGCATTGAGATGCACGTATTTGTCAGATCAGATTTTGTAGCGGTGTCTACTCTGTTGCATTTGTGGCTAAATACACAAAAGTCTGCTTCATCATTAACCTGTCAGGTTCTCTCTTTCTCGCTCTGTTTTTAATTGACAGCACAGAGATCCGGGGAGATCTGGGGTTATAGCCATGGCCAGGTCTAACGACTTGCCAGTAGCAGATAGTCACGCAGTTTGTTTCACGATATCATGTCTATGCAGCCAGCATTCCGTAGCCTAAATTTTATTTTGAAGTAGGCTGTACAGAGCAAATGAAACATCACAGTGGTTAACCGGAATTTCAACGGAAAAAGATGGGTTTACAGTAAAAACAACCAGAAATCCCATTGAAGTAGTCCGATTGCTTTCACACTGTAAACGAACCGTTCCAGAGATCGATTGGAAACGTGCCGAGACCGCCTTGTCCAAGCGGTCCAGAACCCTTCCTTTTGTTCCGGAACAGAGAACGCTTGTCGCTTTCACATACAGTACAGACCAAAAGTTTGGACACACTTTCCCATTAAATTATTTACTTTATTTTCATGACTGTTGCCTTCAGTGACAATCTACAAAATAAACAAACTTATGAATGAACACGTGGCATTATGTACTTAATAAAAAAAAGTGCGAGATAACTGAAAACATGTTTTATATTCTTGTTTCATCTAAGTATCCTTTTTTTGTTTTGATAACTGCTTTGTCCTCTTTTTATTTTTTGGATGAGCTTCAAGAGGTAGTCACCTGAAATGGTTTTCCAACTGTCTTGAAGAGTTATTCATTCCCAGAGATGCTAAGAACTTGTCGGCTCTTTTGCCTTCACTCTGCGGTCCAGCTCATCCCAAACCATCTTGATCGGGTTCAGGTCCAAAATTTTGTCATAACCTCACACTTTTTTGTTAGGCATATAATTTCATATGTGCTCATTCATAATTTTGATGCCTTTAGTGAGAATCTACAATATAAATTGCCCTGGAAATAAATGAATCACATTGAATGAGGGGTGTGTCCAAACTTTTGGTCTGTACTGTATGCTCAATCGAACCGATCCATGGGGGGAATCGTTCCCTGTACCGTTCCAGCGATCCAGGTGTGAAAGCACCCTTAGACAGGAGCCTCATGTTTTTTGGCTGATTTTGATCCACTGCCATCTGCTGTGTTTATGTAGCTTTGGGATGCATTGTCGGTATGTAATTCATTAATACGATGTTAATTAATATTTTCAAGTCAATATTATGTGAAAATATGCATATATTAGCGTGTTAGTGAACACTTGTCATATGCTAGCTATGCTAGGTCATTTGCTACTTAGCTGGATGATAATTTCCTTTGTCATAACTTCAATTAGCACACATTTGCTGTATCTTCAGTTTATTCAAGCTTTATTTATGCATTGAACCTTACAATTCTGTATATTGTATTTTTTGTAGTTTTACCCTACTTCTCATCTACCATTAAACAAGAGTTGAATAGCCTCTTCAAGCGTGGTTATTGGGAAGAGGAGTTATTAGTCCGGGAGCCATGGGGTCGAACCCGGATTTTTTGGTTAAAGTTTTTTTTTTGCTTTATCTTATAGATTTTAGGTAGCTCTTTAAGATTTAAGAGGGTGCCCGGTGATATCCCTTGAGCATTTTCATATATTAACCCTTGAATGTCCTATATGCGGAAATAATGAAAAAAATCGCAAAAAAACCCTTTACATCAGTTTTAGTACTGATATTAAATGCATCTAGTTGGCTGTATCTAATTAGTATTCACTCTTTACTCAATGGTTATTCAAATCAATCAAATGGTGTATATTTAACCCTTTCATAACTTTCCAAAATTAACAATTTACACGTTTATTTTATATTAATTGCAGTTTTGCGTCAATTGCAATTGCAATTTAGCTTACTACAAATATCATTGAGCATAATTAGATGCACTCAGGGAGGAAACCAAGTGACCAGCACCCAACCCCCCCCCCCACACACACACACACACACACACACCCTTCCCCCCATCCATGCCATCCATTCCACTCCTCAACTATGTACAGCATGCAAAATAACTACTATAGCATGTGCACACACACAATAATTATACATTGTGTAAAATAACTATATTCAGCATGCAATCACACACACACACACACACACACACACACACACACACACAACATAATGTTCTAGGCCTATGTAGTACAATAACTATATAGCATGCAAAATAACTGGATAGGCTTTGTATGTGCAATATGCAAACACACTAATGCACAATTTATCAGCATAAGAAAGGACTATATACAGACTTCAGATGTGAAACCCCCTCGATTTGTTTGCAAAACCCTCTAAATCGAAAATGAGCAAAAATCGTAGGTTTGACTATTGTTTTATCCACCCCTGGATTGAACTGCTAAATGTCTTCTGTAGCTCTCCTACCTGAAAATATGCACAAGAAAATGTCATACTGTTGACAGAACAGCTGAATTTAGTGAAGTTGCTGGGGTTTTTAGTCTTGCAGCCACATCGGATCATTTACAAACAGTGAAGTCAAAAACCTCCTTGATAAGAAGCAGCGGGCATTTAGGAATAGTGACTTGACAGAGCTGAAACGCGTTCAGTGGAAACTTAAAGTCTGTATGAAAGAGGCGAAGGAGACACAACAACACAAGGGAAATGAAGCTGGAGATGAACAACATCAAGGTGTTGTGGAGGGGGATTAAGCAGATCACCAGCTGTGGGAGAAGTAGTGCCAAGGCAGAGGGTGATGTGGACAGAGCAAACCATCTTAACCATTTCTGCAACTGTTTTAATGGATCCGCTGCTAATGTGCCTATACCATCCACTTCAGCACACTTCGCTCTCCCCCTCACCACCTTTTCTGCCATTGACAGCCTGTGCCACTCCTCTTTCCCTCTACCACTGGCCAACCGGTTATCTTCTACTGTGGGGGAAACAAGGATCCCCCAAGAGCAACTGGGGCAACTTGGGGCCTCTCACCTAAGGAAGCTTGGGCAGATCCACAGCTGAGGGGGCTAACCCAACTGCCAGGGGTCATGGTGGGGGAGTAGGGGATGGCAAGTAAGATGGGACAGTGTGACATTGCATGTGAGGAAAAGGGCATGGTGAAGGTGTGCTCTTGTATGTGGGGAGAGGTATGGTGGTAGGGTGAGCAGTGTGCTGAAAATATGTTTAGGTGGCTATAGACCAAATGTCCGCTACAAGACAGCCTGCAACGTTATAAAATCAGCCATGTTCTAAAACCCCAAAAGTGCTATTTGACATTTTGAATCATGCGATGGCTTGCAACTTCATTCGACGATTGATTCACACTGCCGCAACTCCTCTTTAAAATTCAATTAAATTTTATTCTCTCAGTGCTTTACAGACAGGGCGGGGAGTACCCATGAGTAACAGGGGCAGAGAAAAACTCCCTTCGCTTAATTATCACTAATAATTCATTTATAGACAGAAAGCTTGGGCAGATCCACGCCAACCCACTTGCCAAAGGTCTAATATTCATACAGTCGGTAGTCTGATACATAGATTGACCATGGTTTACACAGAGTAACAGCATGAAAACTGAATGTTGTCTGAGAGTTACTATGGGAGGATGAAAACTATCTCATCTCATGTTGTTGTGGATCTTCAGTCTGAATTGGCCTTTAGAAGCTGTCTGACTGTGTGTGTGTGTGTGTGTGTGTGTGTGTGTGTGTGTGTGCGTGTGATGGGAAGGGGGTGGGCATTTGATGGAAGAGAGATGGAGTGATGGAAGTGGTGGTGTTGGCAGATTGTGCAGTATGTTCAAGGGTCAAGGGATCTTCCTGTGTTTTGTACGTGGGCTTATGAAGGTGACATATAATGACAATGACAGGAGTAGTAGTGTACTGCAGGTGTGGTGTAGTAGGTGAGTGTGTGTCATGAGGGAGAGGGGCAGTGTGCCGTGTGTAAGTTGAGGGAACTTAAATAGGCAAGCATGGGGGGATGAATGTCAGTGATGATATAGCCTGTATATAATTCCAGTTCCTAAGAAGGCACACCCTAACTGAATGACTTCAGATCCATGTCCCTCACTTCACTCATAGAAGACCTTTGAAAAGCTGTTGCTCCATCTATTAAGGATTCAGGTGCACCATGCAGTGGACCCTCTGCAGTTTGCCCATGAAATGAGAGTGGAGGACGCTATACTCTGCTGCCCAGGGTGTACTCTTATCTGGACAATGGCGGCAGTGCTGTGAAAATTATGTAGTTGTTTTTTACTTGTCCAGTGCTTTTGACGCCATCCAGCCCCTGAAAGACAAACTGCTGCTGATGAAGGTTGATACCCCACTGGTGACCTGGATTACAGACTACCGGTACCTCACTGATAGACCCTAGTTTGCGAGGCTGTGGTCTGCAGCACTGTGTGCCACAAGGGACTGTGCTCTCTCCTGTGCTGTTCAACGTCTATACCGCTGACTTCAGATGCAACTCTACATCATGCCACATGCAGGTTTTCTGATGACACTGCCATGGTGGAGTGCATTAGGAATGGACAGGAGTAGGTGTACAGGTGCCTGATGGAGGACTTAGTGGGACGGTGCAGAGCCAACCATCTGCAGCTGGATGCCACCAAAACAAATGAAATGAAGCCTGTTGTCTTCATTGACGGACTTGATGTGGAGAATGTGAACACATACAAATACCTTATCCTGAATCTTGACAATTAACTGGACAGGTCTGCTAACACTGATATACTGTACAAGAAGGGGCAGGAAAGGGTCTATTTCCTGATGTGTATGAGGTCCTTCAGTTGACATTCTACCAGTTTGTAATGGCCAGTGTCTTGTTCTTTGTAGTGGTGTGTTGGGGCGATAACACTAAGGGATGCTGGACGTTTGGACAAGCTGGTATGGAAGGCTGGCTTTGTACTCAGCAGTGAGCTAGAGGCACTAACCCGAGGTACAGGTGAAAATTACCCCTAAATAGGCTATCAATAATAGACAATGAGTCATCCACTACACAGTAGCAGAGAAGCACGTTCAGCAGCAGGTTATCTTGGTTATGCTCAGACAGATTACAGAAATTTTTATCCCAAGGCCCATCCAGCTGTATTATGCCACACAGTATTATGTCCTTACTGTCCCCATAATAATTTTACTTGATGGACTTGAACATTTCTACATACAGTATACATAGAGTAGACAATGTACAGAAATATCAAGCTGTTTTTGGCTAGCCAGGTTATCATGACAAATAATGACATGAAATTTTAGTGGTCTGGAAACAGTGTTCTCAGAAGCAGCTGTCTATCAATTGTGCCGGGATTAGCTTTGTATACTATTGTATGCAATTGGGGTTACAAACCATTCAGACCATAGGAATATTTGCGTTATATTGTGGAATATTTGCATTAACCAAGCATCATCAACTCTGCTACTTTCAAAAACATTTTGACTTTGCAGACTTCACTCCTGTGGGTTATGGATTCAGGCCTAGGCGTGTGTGATTGCCAGAGCTAGTATGCTAGCTAAACTTGTTGGCTATACATAGCTTGCTAGTTTTGTCATCCACACATCCCTACAGAAGTAAAAACATGAATAAAATACAGCATATGCCTGATTATCTAAGGCTTTAGCCGTAACAACATGACTCCGCCCCCAATCACATGACCACGCCCCTAAATGATGACCACACCCCCTCCTAGGCCTTATAAAGGCCTTGTACACAAAACCAGTATGCTGTAGACCCTTGATAGAAAACATAGTGAGAAATGCTATACACATCAAGACTGCAGGACATTCCAATAAGAAATGATTAATATCCGAAATTGCTAATATCCGAAATCCGTGACCACACCAAGTACACTCTCTTATCTTAACTAGTAGACCTTGAACAACAAGAAACAGCAAAAAAGAAAACTTTAACCGATGAAGCCAGGTTTGCCCAAAATTTGTGCTTTGGCTCCCAAACTATGCGTAAAAATAGGATTTTTGAACAAAGCCCCGCCCCCAACCACAAGTCACGCCCCCAACAATGACCCCACCTCCACCCTAGGCCTTTTACACATCGTACTATCTAAACAAACACAAAAATAAGTATGCTGTAGACCCCTGAATGTACACATCATGCATAATGTCAAAAAATTGATTTTCATTAAGACTGCAGGACACCCCTATAAGAAAGGGTTAATATACAAAATTGCTCAAGGGATATCACCGGGCACCCTCTCTTTTCTTAATAAGTAGACCTTGGACAACAAGAAACAGCGAAAAAAAAAACTTTAACCGACGAAGCCAGGTTCAGCCAAATTTTGCCCTTTGGCTCCCGGACTATATCCGTCTGTCGACCTATGCAGGGGATGTAGGAGGGGCAGAACAGAGAGAGTAAATTTGTTGTTGGTACAGGCTCAACATTGCTTAGCTTGTCTATTAGCCGGTAGCCTTCCAAACAGGAACAGTGTGAGAGAGACAGAATGCCAATCAAAGAGGTTGAAGGATCTTGTCAAATCATGAAATGGAAGCTAGTTGTCCGAGCCCGCCCTCTCCCATTGACCCCCAGTGAAACAGAGCTTCCCTGGATAATTACGTATTTCGCAGTATTTTTGCTGAATTAGCCAATAAACGCAGGGATGGCGTTGTCAGCTGGCCCTCTGTGGAGCTGGACAACAGCTCGTCAATGGGATTCCTATGACGAAACTTACGTGAGTTTGTGAGACCCGAAATGACATTTCTGAACAACAAAATCGAAACAGTTTTGAAGCTTGGTGTTGATGTTAATAGACGATGCAAGTGACTGACACACATTTAGCATGTTTTTGTTAATAGTTTATGTGCGATCTTTTTGGAGAAATTTTAGGGGAAGCGGAGAGTTCCCCTTGCTGTCTTATGATGGCCGCCTCTGATAGGTA